>JAEIHY010018676.1:0-24570 GCA_018904565.1 Drosophila tsacasi
TCTCCCAAGACAGTCTTCAAATTGGTGTATGGAATAAGACCGAAGAGAGCACATGGCTTTTGGCTCTCGTAAAGAGAGAAAAACAGCTGGTGCAGTTATAACAGCAGCGAAGATTTAAAAGACCGTAGATTTGATACCCTTTAAAAGCGATTGAGGTCGAAGTTTGTCACAGAAAACACAGCTAGGCTCAAGCTAACCTCGCAACAATCTGAGTTATTGAGATATTTAACAATCTTAGTTTTTTATTTATACAAAACTTTGATAGAACTAGTTGGGAATTATAAATGGTATTTCTAAAAAAAGAAAAATATCCACGATCCTTAATTATTTTACCATATATTTATATAGTTAAAGGTTTTAAAAACCCAATATTAATTAAAACCTATGTTAATACATTTGTGGAAATACTCAAAATATAATTAATTTTAAACAGATGGTCATGTACCTAAAAACCTTTAAGTTCAACCCCTAAACATAAGAAGAAGAATTACAAAACCCTCTGCAGTGCAATTTCAGTTTCTTCTTGTCTTATTAATATATATTCCTATAATTATATTAATTTTATTTGAATTTAACCAATTATTTTAAACATATGCTTATCTGATGTAAAAGGTACTTGGTGTCTTTTAAAATGAAACCCCCGATCACATGTGTCAAAATGAAATTTAATACCCCAAAGTCTGGAAAAATGCAACCCCCTGGCGTTGCACAATTTCGGGAAAGAAAAAAGATAGTACCCTATACACAGAGAGGGTATATCGATTGTGACTGCGCTCGGAGTCGAACAATAAGCTGAGCTTACGTTACGCTCAGGTGAGTCACGAACCGAGCGAACCGCGCCAAGCTGAAGGGCGAGCGGGGGCGCTTTACTGCCGATGTTGTTTTTTTTGTTTTTTATTGACGTCCATGTGCTATAAGCCATATGGAGACAGAGAGGCATGTGTGCATGGCGGTTAGTTGTTGGTAGTAGTTGTACGTGCCCTGGTAGTTGGCAGTTGGCGGTTGCTTGTTGGTAGTTAGTCGCTTGCGGCGGCCCGCTAACAAAATGGGCAGCGGCAGCGGCAGCGTAATGCCTCACTGAGCGGCGACTTCGGCTGAGCGGCGACTGAGCCAAGCTGAGCGTTAAGCCCGCCGATGACTGTGTTGTGTGTGCTGAATGGTGTGTGGAGTTGTGTGTGTTTCAGACAACAAACCATTTATATCCGGACCTGCGGCCTGTTTTGACTTTTCATTGAAACCTGCTGCTGCACCGAAAACAATTTTTGACTAACACTTAATTGCTTTTCAGGAGATTCATTTAATCATTAATGTTTTTGGAGAAATCTTGAAGTTAATGTAGATTCTACATATATATTTCAACTGTTTATCAATGCAGATTCTAAGCAATAGGCTTGGTTTATAAAATCTGGTTTATAAGTTTAGTTTAAAATCCTTTTAGATACACTATTTCTTTCACTGCATGCTGCTGACACTGTCATAGCTGCGCGGCATCGTTAAAACTCAAGTCGTAAACATATGCACACATAAAACCAAAACTTTTGCCCACTGCTCCCCCTCCTTGGGCCTTCACTTCCTTCCTCTTCCTACCTGTGACTCCGAACCCAGCTGAGGCTAGCTGGCTGGCTGATATTAACGCATTAGGTACAAGGTACACAAACCCATTTGCCATACTTGTCTGGGCCGAGTCTCTCAGCTGTTATGAAACAATAAACAACCGTCAACGATGATGATGACAGCCCCCCAAAGAAACAACAAATCCGGCGGAGCGGCGAGGGTTGCCAAAGGGATTTTAATTAAGCCTCAGGTCTATCAGCGGGAGTAATTGTAATGGCTCCAAGGCAATGAGCCAAGGAAAAGCGTTTAATTAAATTCTAATTTTCGTTGATTTGTGAGTCATCTTGGGAACATAAACAAAGAAGCTTTTGTCAGGAGAAAAAGCCAGACAAAATAAAGAAAACAATATGGCCTAGTAAAGAACAATATAAAACCTAGAACTCAGAAGGTACTGTAAAATATAGTATAAGCTAAAGAAAAAAAATCTGTACAGTAACCCAATTAAAATCCTTACAGACTCTTCTTGTTATTGTAAATAACACAAAAGTTTAAGGAAGTATAGTAAGCCTATATAAATCGCCTTTGAAAGTATCCTATAAATAGGATTTAATCATAAAGTGTTATAATTTATTTTAACTGCTAGAGTAATTTGGTAAAGAATCGTAGGACAAGACCTCAAGAAATAACATTGTTTAGGTGTATTTTCTAAGATCTACTTAAGTTCCTTTTTCCCTTTCAAAATCCCTATTTTATTTCCAAACCCAACTATTGAACCTCCCCACTGTATCTGTATCCATATCTGGCGTATGAAACGCATTTTATATTTCATTAGTAAACATCGCGAAAGCTCTGTCTTGTGTAGTTACTAACTATGCGATTACCTCCTCGGATTACCCTCGGAAAGCCCCCTTATTTGCTCGCCTGACCTTAGGCATTTTGAACCCAATTTGTGAGCAGACACAAAGGGCGGCGCCGGGGGATGGGATGGGAACCGAGAGGAGCCTATTCAAAAAACACAGCCAACCCAGCAGACCTTCGGGTCCGCCCCAAAACAGAAAACCCAGCAAAACGATTGCGAGAGCTTATAGTTTTCTTCCCCCTTTTCCCCCACTGAACGCAACCTAACCCCTCGATGACTACTTGCCTTCAACTTGCCGCTGGCGGGGCCATTGAATCGCTCATTCGGTCATGGCTACACGGCTTACCTACTATACCTATACTATAGTATATATATATAGTATATATACTGCACATTGCCGGCACATTCGGGCTCATTAGAAAGTGAACGCTGGGAGACAAAATGCGAGACAATGCCACTACTGCGAGCGTCTCGGGAGCGCGCCTAATGAAGCCTGACAGGGCCGATATCGGTCCGGGGATCGGATCGGATCACGACCATATCACGATTGAGATTCCCTCGCCTCTGTCATTAGGGCTTTCCATCCACACTGCTCGCATTTTTCTGGTCATGCACTTGGGGCATTATTAAAGGCCATTTCTCGTTTCACTTTCACAGATTTTAATTCGACTTCGATTTAAAGACGTCTTATATGGTCTATTTCGGAAAGGATTTAACTTTCGATGGGGTTTAAGGTGCCTTTTAATATTATTTTAAAACTATGAAATAAAAATAAAGGTAAATATTGAACCATTTTCATTTACACTTCAAAAATTAATATCCTACAAGAGTACTCATAATCAATAATTCATAACTATAAGGTTTAAGATCATATTGAAGTGAAACACCACCAACACCTGTATTATAAAGTCATAAACGATCCTACAAAAGTTTATAAGCATCAAAGTACAATCTAAGATCAGGCATTGATATTTTCGATAGGGTACTCATAGCTTCGGTGCCCGAATTAATCACTTATTTTTTTGTTTTTCATTCAATTAAATCAAAAGTATAGCAGACGAAGATGAGCCAGTGACGGATGATGAGATACAAATGAAAATGTTGAAAGAAAACCCGAAAGAGAAACAGCTGGGGAAGGGGTGCGAGATACAAAAGATGCCAAAGATACAACAAAATTATGTTAGTGGGAAATTTTTGTGGTTTCATGAAGTACGAATGCGAGTACGAGTACTCACTGGAATCGGTATCGCTGGGACTTCACTTTCACTTGCACTTCGCTGGCCATGAATGAAAGAAGAAAGAAAAAAGCCCCAAACTCCCCCTTTCGCTGGGCTGCCCACTGGCTGAGCTTTTTTTTGTTTTTGATTTTTTGTATATATACATATACATATTTTTTTTTTATTTTTTGAGCTGCCTCCATGCTGCTGCCCGCCACTGGCGCCTTCATCAATCAACGAGCGGCGGCCGAATCGCTCGCTGCTCAAGTGGCACAATGGGAAAGTTCGCCCACAAGGGTTCTGCAGCGCTCGTTAGGCTCTAAATCACGTATCACACGCCCACAAAATACCAAAGCCACCAGCCTGCCATCACCCACTGGTCTACAGAGAGGGAAAAAGTGCAAAATCGACCATGAATCGAGTCAAAATACGATGGATTTATGAGTAAGTCTTATTGATTACTTTGAGAGACTTTTAAGTTTAATTCCTGCCTATTTCTAGGTTCTTAATTTATTTTAAAAAGCTACAATCAAACATGCTCAGCAAGAGATGTAATTAAAAAAGCTCTTTTCCAATATTTAGAATCAATTAATGTCAGTTATTTATATATAGTTAAGTAGCCAGTTAAGGTTATACCGTTGGCGAAATAAATAAATAAATATTCTAAAAACTCTGTATACTTTATACTGGATACTGTATCTCAACATGAAACTAATATACTATTTCCAAAAGATTCTTCACCGTGTAGGTGTCTGTGTTTATGATTACAGCTTGTGCCTTTCCCCCATCGATTTTCATTGGAAAATTCATGTTTACAAGCTATTAACAGCTTATTAATATTACTTTTCGTCTGCCTCTTGGCCAATTGAATTTCTCAAATTTTCCTTTGTTTTCTCGTACTCATCGGTGGCTCATCTTCTTTTTACAAGCTGTTTGCCGCTGAAATCGCTGGGATAAATACAAATCCCCGGAGCTTGGCATAATCCAACTCACAAATGGTCTTCATTATGCGAATTTAAGATTGTTCATTTACTATTTTTGGCGGTTTAGTGAATGTTGGGCTGCCTTTCTTCTAATTTGGGTTCTTCTTTCTGTTGATTTTATTGTTTGTCGCCTTTTCTGAACAGAAGCTAATGAACCTGAAAGAGTCTTGGAATGGCGAAAAGACTGGGCTGGGATTGAGTAATACAGGTAGAAACCGCGATTGGTAATTGTTTGGGCCATGACAATTGTGGATGCTTGATTGTGGTTACAAAATATTTTTTATTATTTTGATGAGTCTTTTTTAAGGTTGTTGGATGTTATGGACTCAGAAAATAAGTTTTATTTATAGTTTGGTGCAAGGATCTCTTTTTTAACTTTAGAAAACTCTGGATAACCGCTTAAATTTAAGTAATTTGTATTATTTATTTTTATATTTATAGTAGGTTTTAAATAAAATAGTACTCTTCAACAGAAGCTCAGATTTCTTATATACACTCTCATATACAACCCGTAATTATTTACACATTGTATCTGATCCATGGGTCAATGCTTTCCTGCTGATCGCTCGACTTCACCAGGTAAATTCAAAGCCCTGGCAGGGCAAGTCTGATTAATTCTATAGAAATTGCATTGCCAGGCTGCATTTCGTCAGCTTTTCAATTCAATGCAAATTACCGAGAGAAACAACAATGCGTCTGCGTCTCAGTCTGAGTCTACGTCCAAGTCTGAAATTGCTGCTGAATTGGGCAACTGAAATAGCAAAAGCTGCTGCAGCAGTAGCAGCACTCAACAAAAGAAACAACAAAGGAAATCTAAGCGAAACAAAAAGCACTTTTCCGATGGTTCTGCTTTTAAACTACACACAAAAGAAATCTGTGCAACTTGTAGGTGAATTTTATAATTGAAATGGGTTATTTAAGAGGTAAATGTGGTATATAAATAGCAGCTTAATTCTGAAGTTTTTTAAATATAAAACCAAGTTTATATTAAATGCTATATACTATAATTATACACTTAAATATAACATATATATATCTTTTTATATATTTAAAAACACATTTCTTTTATTAGTTGTTATTTTTTCATTATTTTATTTTATTCCTAGCTTAAACTGGCTCACAACCAGAAAATCCCCCACTGAAGGATCAACTTTTTTTTTCATAGATAGCGCAACTTTTTATCTCAATGTGCATGTATTTTGTGATTCCGCGGGTGGGGAGGGAGTGGCAGCGCATTCAAGAAGCCCGATACTCGGGCTCGAAATACTAAAAGCCGGCTCCAAGAAATTTGGCTCATACATAACTAGGACGACGACGACGGCAACTGCTGCAAGAACTGGTTAACTTGTATTGCCAACCGGCAAACCGGCAACTTTCCGCCTTCCCTCCCCCTTTGATTACCAACCACTCCCCTGGATCAGCAGTGCCCCTCCCCCGGGCGCCTACATGCACATGACGTCAACTTCCCCAACTGGTTTCGCACTTTAATTTAGATGCTTTCAGGCGGCGATGATGCTCGGTCGGGTCTGCGATTTCGGCCATGCAGCAGCAGCAGCCAGCAGGCAGCACCTCATCTGAATTTATTTGCTGTTTTGCATTAGGCCTACAAACCCAGATGCCTAGAAAACAAAAAACTGGGGTGGGGGGAGTGCCAGGGGAAGAAGATCCAGTTGAAACGGGAAGTAAGCTATTTGATTTCACAGCGACATGGTGAAAAATGGGTAGTTTTTAGCTTCCTTTTGGGAGAATATGATTTTTAAGAGTATTTATATAATTTACTTATGAGAATTATATTTGTTTTGGGTGAAAAGTATGGTAAAGCGGGTAAAAATGAGACGACAAGTAGATAATATGTTTTTTAGTGCTACTATTATTCTCAAGATTTGGCTAGAAAATTTAAATATGACCGTATTTGTATAGCTTACAAAATAACTATAGCTAAAAAATGTCTGGAATTCTCAAGATTTAGCTAAAAAAATTAAAATATGACCGTATTTGCATTGCTTACAAAATAACTATAGCTAAAAATGTCTAGAATTCTCAAGATTTCGCTAGAAAATTAAAATATGACCGTATTTCTATTGCCACCGAAGGCAATGAAGAAAAATGTTGTGTCTTTAAAGTTTAAACATTTCTGATTAATATATTGTATTTAATTGTAAGAAAATAGAACCAAATTTGATCGATGAACCTTGAAAATAAATTTTAAAATGATCTTAGACTGATTTAAAGTCTTAAAAATCTTCTTTCTTTAATAAAACATTCCATAAACTAATGTTTCTGTAATTTCTTCACGTAAAAATTGTGTTATTATGTCAAAAAATTATTTATTTCCCTTTTCTTCCACCTAAAAACACCACAAATAAATTCCCTAAAAAGTCATAACAATCTTTTCCGTGTAATCGAATATTGGACTTGCATTTAACTTCCACTTTGCTCTTCGGTTTATCAATCGGGAGTCGGGAGTCTGGCACTCAATTAGCGCTGGACCAAAAGTAAACCTAAAACCAAAGTAAATGAACGTCGGGAAATCATGAAACGAGAGTGCTGTGGGTCACGTGGGGTAATCGGAGTAGTATAATCACTGTCCGGAGTAATCACCTCGCGGAATAGGGCACCAAGACGGGAGCACGGGACCACGGGACCACGAGACCACCACAAGTCAACAACAATGGAGGCAGTAGTGGTGGCGATGGTGGTAAAAGTGAGAAAGTCATTAAGTAATCCCACGACTTTCAACTACTGGAAAAGTCGCTGGCAGTAAAAGCGATTTTCAGAGTAATGAGCAGGGAAAGAAAGAGGAAAAACACTTCCCATCGCGTGGAAATCGAGGGGAAATGTCAAACAGTTGCAGCAGCAGCAATCGGAATAATGCCGGGTTTCGTATTGAATAACACGCGCTTACGAGGAAATCCAGACAAAAGGGAGAAATGCAATTAAATTTAATTGATTTGTTGTCCATGAAGTTACATATCTACAATTCGAAAATCATATTTGCATATTTGCATTATGCAATTCTGTGAGTGCGATATACATATTAATCTATATATTTTACAGGAAAAGCAAAAGTAATTCCAAATATATATATTTATCATCTCTCTCTCATACCCATTTGCTTTTCGCTACCGATTGCTAAGGAATTTATAGATTTCGATAATGGCAATGACTTTAGCCAATAGCTATGCGCACTTATAAATAAACAATTTTTGTTGTTCACATTTATATCTCGAAGATAATTAGCTGCTTTAATGTATATATACATTTTTAAGTCATATATTTCATGCTTTGATATTCGAGAAGGGAATACTGAACGTTAAAGTGAATTATTTCGGGTTTTTATATAATATATAAAATATAAAAGTATTGCTAGTCTCCATTTTTGAGTTAAGTATATAATCACTGAAGTTATTGTTGAGTTAGCATAATAATAAAACAGCTCGAAAAACAGACAACTAAAGAAAATAATAATGTGTAAAAACTGCATAACTAACTTGAAATATTTATAAGACTATAAACAATTTTAACACCATCATAAAAGAAATGGAAACTTGTTTATTAAGCAAGGCAAGAATAATTCCTTTACTTGCTTTACAACTTTAATTAACAATTAAATGGAAAATTAACTCCATGGTTCTTATAACAATTAAATGATTTTGATAGCTTTGTTTTTTGATTGATTAAAAGAAGAAAACATTTTTGGGTTTCCCCCGTAACCAACTCCCAGTTATTATTAACACCTGCTTATCTCTTGCTCTGTAACCCGGATATCGTAAGCCCCTTTGGTCAGTCCCAACAAATGTAATTCTCGGTGGAGCACTGCTGTGCTATTGCTGGATTAGATAATGTTACGTCTGTGGTGCCATAGAGGGTTATGTATGTACATATAATCACGTGTTTATCGCTGGAATTCTCATGCGCGTGCCTTCGCCGTGGGAGTTCTGCTGGTTAGTTCGTACCATCCGCCATCTACATAATGCCACCCACTCATGCCTAATACCTAAAGCCTGCCTCTTGCAAAACAACATTATATATGCTATATACTTTATGTTATTTTATGTACGAAAAATGCCAAGGTTCAAGGTTCACGAGTAAACAAACAGGGCGAATAAAATGGGAATTTACGGAATTTGTTCGTGGTTGCTTATTGAGAAGTAAGTCCCTGGAATTTTGTGTTTTTTGAAGTTATTTTACTTCTGCTGTTCTTTTTTGTTTATTTGTTATTGAATACTAACATACAAATATTTAAACTAAAACCATTTTTTTAAGGTTTTCACACTTACGATGATTGAAAATATATTTTATATAATTTATCCAATGTATATAAAATCCTATATATATATTATAGCCTTTAAAACCTTTTTGGGTGTATATTTTGTAACAGTTTGTTATGTCTACAACGCAAAAAATATTTCTTTTATTTTATGAAAGAATGTCCCTTCAATTATGTATTCTGTTCATTCTTTAAACGATATTGTACACCATTTTTAATGCCAAAAAAATAAAAGGCCATTCCTTAATTGGTACAACAAGTTCGTTCAGCTAAAAATACGTTTTAGTGACTGGTTTTTGCAATTGTTTTTATACACCATAATGGACAACTTTTTCGTCTGCCAAAACTATCTGCTGGCGCCACCTATGCAGCTATCTTTGGCACTAAGCCACATTTGTTGCCAACTTTATTGCATACTTTTCGACGTTCCCGACAATTTTCCGTTGCCGCCTTCGGGGCAAAACTATTTCTGTTGCGAAAATGTGAAACTTTTTAAAATAAATTCCACCCTGCCATAAGTTTTGTTTAAAAATAAATTCACAAAATGTTATGAATATTGCAAAAGTGCATAACAAATACCTTTCATATATAAAATGCATAGAGATATTGTCTGAAAAAAAAAGCAGCATTAACAAACTCGTTGGGAACTTTTTTTTTTGGGAAGCGAGAGACTTTTAGAGAAGGAGGGAAAGAGAAACAGAGAGAGAGAGAGAGAGAGACGCCCACAGATGGGAAAAACTTGGCTATGATGCGGGGGCGTCTACAGTGGGCGTTTTGACCTTTTGTGGCTATCAAAAGCCATGGATACGATGCTGGGGATATATGTTCGGGGATATGGGATTTTTCCAAGCATCATCGACGTCGTCGTGTGTGGGCATTGTGAAGCGTGTCAAAATTGCACTATTGATGGGGCCGAAAAAAAAAAGAAACGGACGACAGCAGCGATGTGGGCGGGGGCGTGGCCGGTGAAGCTGCAGAGCAGTGAGAGAGAGAGAGAGACACACACAGAGAGAAAGAAACAGAGAGCAATTGCGTCACAATTGTCCTCGGGCCTAACTAATCGAACCTTGAACTCTGCCACTTTAGCTGCAACAAAAAAATATGAGGGTGCGGCGTGGGCAGACAGAGCACTTACAAGTGCAACAAAAAGGATAATACACTTGCCAAAAATTTAACAAAAAATATTCAACAAGTTTTTGAGTGTAAAAAATAGTTCTTATAGGAATTGGAATGGATAAAAAGGTGGTTTCTTTTAGATTTTAATATAAACTAAGCAACTCAAGTTCTTACAATAAAAATCCGAAAGAGTATTAACAATTTATAGTTAGTGAAAACAATTTGCTTAGTTTTTATGCACAATTTTCTAAGGAAAGAGTAAAAATTGTTAAGCTTGAACTTTTAACCAGAATTTTTAACATATTAACAATAGTTCTAGAATTTTCAACACATTAACAATAGTTCTTTAATTATTTCTAGGTATAAATGAAGAATATATACATTTTGTATTCCTGTACATTTAAAACGTTTATTAAAGCCCCTCAGCTCTTTAAATTTTAAATAATTACTTTGTTAGTTCTTTAATCTAATAAATTACTTATATTTAAAATGAACAAACTACTTATATTCAATATCCTATAAACAACATAAAATTTCATTCAGCATCAATGACAATATTTGACTTAATTAGAATAAAAATAGCCCTAAAAGCTTTGCATAAATATATATGATTTGAGTTCTATTTTAATGCCAGAATGTTAATGAAAATAACTCGTGGACATGAGTTCTTTTATAAAAGAAAATTGATTTGAATGAAAGAGTTAAAAATAAATAAAAGTGATCTCAGCTTTGGGTTTTATTTATCATATAGCTTAATTTATAATTAAGCATAAAAACAATAAAATAAAATAGAATAGATTTTATACGATTTGAAGAGTTTAAAAGTCTTGTTACCAGCAAATTTCATTCAACAAAGTTTCTTTTCCTCCGAAAATTCTCATCGAATTACGCCAATTTCAACTTTTAAGTTGACCCCCCCTAGAAATGTCCTTAAACTTTTGCGAAACAACACTCAATTCCGAGGGGCAACAACAAGAAGAACTACTTACCAGTAAATCTCATTGGAGGTAATCATATTGGTGGTCTTGTAATATTGGGCGGCAGTGTAGCTGCTCATTCTGCTGATATTTTCCGATTTTCCCTGGGTTTTACGTTTTCCGATTTTCCGTGGTGGTTAAATGGGGGACAAGGACAGTGGCTGAGGTCCCTTTAACTAGTGTGTGTGTTGTTGGCCGCTCCTCTTCAATTATGTATTAGGTAAATATAGTTAAGGCAGGAGGAGAGTGTTCAGTGAAACGGAATCGTTTTTGTGTCCTATAGGGAACTAGGTTCTTGCTCTTTTTTGTTGTTGTTGTTGTTGTTTTTTTTGTATGGACGGTTTATTACAAACACTTTGGCACCGATAAAATGACGAAAAATCAATATAGTCGCGGGGAATTTCACTTTGAAGTCTGTCGTCTGCTTTTATTTTTTATTTTTTGCTTCGCGATATATTTTTAATTTGCCGATATATGTAAGTATATGTATAAGGATATATAAAATATATGCTGTGAGTGTGTGTGTGTGTGTTTTGAAAGGATAATGGACTGAGGCAGACAGGCGAATACATACACACGGGGTTACTTTTGCGAATTATTCGACCCGAAATACCGCGGCACTTCAACACGTAACTCTCGATATATTTCCATGGGTATGCCTATTATATTAATAACTAATTTTGGTTGGTGTTCTACGATTAGTCCTGCTAATTAGAAAGCATTTTATATTTTTTTTCTTTTCTCTGGGTGGGCTACAAAAATACTGCTAGGCGGAAAAGCGTCTGCGAAAAACTAATGTCGGCTAACTGACTGAAATGGAGTACTGACTGAGGCTCTGGCTGAAATATTTCCATTACTGAAGGCGTCGACGGTGCCTGGCGCTCGCTCTCAGCGAGAGAAAAGAGAGCGGGCAGCGAGAGAAAAACACATTAAAAGAGAGAGAGAGAGAGCGAGAGAAACCCAGACAGATGTCTCAAAGTGCGGGTTGTTTTTCTTTTTGTTTTTCCTCACCGACACAACGACAAGGGGGTTGCAAAATTCACAAAATGCAGCTGTGTGTGGGGGGAGAGGGGCGAAACTGCAGCGGAAAATGTCTGTGCTCCCGAAATTACTCGGTGGGGAAATTTCTCTGTACAAAAAAGGGGGGGTTTCCCACTAATTAAACTCCCCCGCCATTTTTGATGAGCCTGGGAAATGAGCCTGTTGGAAAATGACCGCCCAGCTAAATCCTTAGCAAATAGTTTTACGACGCAGTTTAATCAACATTAAAAATCATTCTAAATGCGACCATTAAGCGCAATTTCCGGAGAGCTCCCTCTTCTTGGCTCTCCTCCCATCGAGAAAGAGAGCCAGCGAAAAGAGAGTAAATGAGTGAGAGAGCCAGCGAGGGGGTTGCAAGTTATTAGCGGCTTTTGTTAAAATCATAATAAAAGAAGATTAACACAAAAAACAACAACTTCCCGCAAGAAGTTCCAAGTGATGTTGTTTTTGTAATGCAACCGCCAGGATATCCTTCGAATATTCCCCTTCTCGAATATCCTTGCACTTTTGCAAATAACAACGGAAATTTACCGCCAAGTCAACCCTTATTTGCAAATGAGAGAGAGCGGGAGAAAATGAGAGAAAGAGCCAGAAACCAGCAGAGAGTGGGAGAGAGAGTTGGAGAGAGCTAAAAGGTATTGCCATATCGAAATCTGCCACTCATGCACTGCTCAAAATTATTAGATTATAGAATTCAATACAATTTAATTTATTGTATAAAATATTCATTATAAAATCAGCGAAGCAATTTAATTTATTGTATAAAATATTCATTATAAAATCAGCGAAGCAAAAAATGTGTAAAATATACTCTAAAGTATCAAATTATCTAGAATTATATGTAAATAAGGACAACAAATAACTTATAAAAACAGTAATATAATAATATATTAATAAAATATAATATTAAATAATTATTTAATTAATTGATTTCCCATCAAGCCATTGGAAATTAATTAGGTATTTTTTTATACTTTAACCAACAAACATTTTTAATTTAATCTTAAAAAAATTTAAATAATCTATCTTAGAAAAGCAAAATAATTTTATAAGGTAAAGAAAATACAACAATTAATTATGGTAGTTAAATTGGTAAATTTAAACTTAAAAAAACTAGTACAGAAGACCAGAAAAGACCTTAAAAATAAGTTAAAATTTCAGTTTTTAACTTAAAAATAAAGATAGGAAAAAACCCATTTAAAAAAGTAAAAAAAACCTTACTCCCAGCTCTGGGAATATTTTCCCTAACCCAGTTCATCAACTTTTATTGAGTTATTTGGCGGGTAATCGCACTGAGACCATTATAATTGAGGTGATTACCATAGTTACCATAGTTTGGATTGTTTGGGAGCATGTACCACCAGCGCCCCGAGGTCACCAGCAAAGTCCCAGGCCCGAGGCACAGTTCCCATATGGGTTTGCCCACTATTGAAGAAGCGCGCTGCTGCCGCTGCTGCATGAAAACCCAGAAAAGTGACAGCTTCAACTGCACACAGCACAACACCACCCTTCGAATTCATTTATATAGTATATCCTATATGTCTGGTGCTTGCTCAAGTCGCGGTGGCCTCTTCTCCATGGGGATCTGCCAATGGGTTCGGTACGGTCTGGTGTGGTGTGGTTTGGGGGGCACTTTCTATGGCCCCGTTGCATGCAACCTAATGCAATCTAACCCAACCAACACAACACAAAGGTCTCTCTCACCCATCTCTCCTTTTCACTTCCACAAAAGGGGTCTGCCTCGCCGCCGACTTCAACTTTAATTCTTGGGCGCGCTTTTCAAATACAAGTCGAGCAATAAGTATTTAATAATCAACAACAGCGGCAGGCAGGCAAAAACATCAACAACACCAACAACGGGTAATTGCAAGCGGCAATTGTGTGCTGCACTTGGGAAAATATTGATAGGAAAAGTTGAAGATTTTCTTAAGAAAATTTGATATAGAATACATTAACCTTTAGTATAAATATTTACCTTTAGTTAATAATTAACCTTTAGTTAATATATTCAAGATCTTTTCAAGATCTGCGGGCTAGAGTTCCTGGTTCTAATTCCAGGAATGGCAGATTTTTATTAAAGTCTACTAAAACCTTGATTTAGTATTAGAATATTCTTTGTTTATACAAATATATCTATAGTAATTCAAAAATCACTTGGAAAATGTGTCTAAAAGTATGGAATATAATTTGTTAGTTAGCAAGTTCTTGTAAGATGTTGTAACAAAGTTTTAGACATCTTTTTGAGGGTTCTAAAAATTCTAGTGGTTTTTATCAATCTATAACAATGCTATTTAGAGGTTCAAAATAGTTCTGTATTAAAACAATCCTTTCCCTAACTTCCCAAAAATAAACAAAAACCTTCCTATATTTCCCATATTTTTCCCCACAGTGCAACCACCCAGCCAGCACGCCCACTTCGTGCATTTTATTGTGTGAACAGAAATCAACTTGGAAAGAAGTTCAAAACTCTGAATGGCTTCTCAAGACATGAATTTTTCAGGAAGCCGCAGTGCGGGAAAAGCGGGTATTTCCAAGGGGGAATTGGGGATAGGGAGTGAAAATAGGGGGAGGGGGGCTGGTGTTAGTGTGGGAGCTGCCTGCTTGCCCCGA
This sequence comes from Drosophila tsacasi, assembly GCA_018904565.1. Taxonomy (NCBI): domain Eukaryota; kingdom Metazoa; phylum Arthropoda; class Insecta; order Diptera; family Drosophilidae; genus Drosophila; species Drosophila tsacasi. Next base: position 14,628 of record JAEIHY010018676.1, read on the forward strand.
GGTCCACGCCCATCAAATTGGGTCAACTGACAATGAAGCGCATCAAAAATGCAACTGCAACGCGAGGATAACGAAAAATAACACACAGAAAGACAAAAGCAGTGAAGAGACAATTTTCAGGCAGATAAAAGTGGAAAAAGTTATAATCTCTGTCAACCAACGAAAAATGTAGGGAAAATAAACAAAAGCTGAATATTTGAAAGAAAGAAGAAGCGGTCACGGGTTCCAGATATACTTTTTTGGGGAGAGATTTATAGGAATATTTGAACATTTAATAATAACAAATAATGCTTTGGAATTTATGATAAATGTAAGTATATATTAGGTTATTAAAGTATTGCTTAGGGTTTATATTTATAAACATTGTTTAGCATATTTTAAATTAGGAAAAAATTAAGCAGAAGTAAACTATAATTTAGACACAAGTACTATGGAATACGCAATGTAGTTTATTAATTTTTGAAACTACAAGAGTGTCTAGAATAACTTGCGTTTTAATAGAAATTTGGGAGTGTATCTTCGCATCTATTACAAATAAGAACCCCTCCCAAAAGCCGCCACTGAAGACGGTATCCAAATTGTGAAGAACAAACACACAAAGAGAGCAGCCACAATATTTTCACATTCTTTTTTATCATTCTCGAAATGGAAATGAAACGCGGAAAAGACCAAGACGCCAGAGATGAAGACGATGATGAGAATGATGAAGAGAAGCTGCAGAGGAAAGACCAACTTCGAGATGCTCGAGATGAATTAAGCGCAAAGGCAACAAAAGATTTTCCCTCTTGGCTGTCATAATATTGAGAGGAGCGCCCAAGGCTGTGGGTGGGGTGGTAGGTGGATGTACTTACATATATATGCATATATATATATATATATATATATATATAAAGACAGAACACAGAAACTGGAGGAACTAGTCGACATGGATGGAGTTCCAGAAAGATGACAAGTTATTAGCGGGGCGTGTGTTTACTCCTCGAACTCCGCCAGTGCATATCATGGCCCCAAGGCTTATTGGCTTCCTGTCAGATACATCAGCTTATTAAGGTGCCAGTAAATTAGTGATCAAATCGGAAGAGGAATCAGGTACAAGATGGAAGTAACACAAGAGATGTGTTCAGGTGATACAAAGTTAATATTTATTACAGGTTTGGATTTGTGTTTAGCTTAAGAAATTCATCAAAGATCATCATATTGTTCCCAGATAAATAGCAGATATTTATATGTAACTAAAAAATAATAATAATTATAAATAATAGCTTCAGAATGCACCGGTAAATGCAAGTTCACATTCCCCTGAGTCTAAAAACAAATTATGAAAATGCATCCGAATTTTAGGCAAAGTAGAGCAGTGACCGCCCCTCTGAATATTCATATATGTTTGCATATACATCTACTGCACGATTCTTCTATATATATTTACCCCTCATTTCTGTTGCAAAAAAGAAAGAAAGAAAGCAAAAAAACACTAAAAAGAAAAGAGAAAATGTCAGCAAACGCTAAAGAGCACTTCTCATGTACCCACGACACATCATGCAGATGAACTGGAGGCGGCCAGAGAACAGAGACCAGGAGGGAGCCGAGTTGATGATATGGGGCAGAACTGGGAAGAACAGGGAGAACTTCATGGAGAACACGATGCAGAACATTGGCGTGGCGGCGGCGCATGGCAACACACATAAAGTCAGTGAGCAAAAAATTAATGAACATCATGTTAATGAATTGGGGAATACTCTAACGAAAAGAGAGAGCATTTTTTGGGGGAAATTTAAACAAAAAATACTTTTACAACTCAAAATGATCTACAGAATATTTCAGGAAATATTAAATCCTATTAAATCTTACATCATCCTTGAACAGAAATTATGTGACAACCGAAAAAGGAAGTGCATTTCATGCAATCTACGTATATTCATGTCGGTGTCAAATTTCACAAAGGAAACGACTTCGTGAGGAATATAATAAGACTTTTTACACCAATGATTTCAGGCTATAGAAAAAGGAAAGCAAAATGATTTGGCTAATTCGGAAAGGAAGTAAGAGTCATATTACATTTTCAATGAAAAAAAAAACCTTTTTAAACTACTTTACAATGTAATTAATTACAAAATCATATGAGCATTAATCTGAAAAGCAGCGAATAAACGACAGAAAAATAATACATTTTAACAGAAATATTCTGGAATTTTCCTGACATTTTATGAAATAAAATCTTTAATATTTTAATATCTGTTTAAAGAAATATTACAAAAATTCTATATAGTATAATATGCACTTGTATCTTGTACCTAGTTTCCTAATCATTATGCCCCACCAGAGATCTTGACATGGTGAAAAACAGAACGCGGGTGCTCAGCCTTAGAAGATGCACAGAAACAAACAGAAATGCTGTTACACAAGTGCCCAAGTGGCAGGCGGCGCTGGCATCCTCCGTGGAGCATGCAACATTTCAGCCTGCCACCCACCCACTCGGCATCCTTATGGCCCCCCCCACACTTCACCTCTTCTTAAGGACAAAGAATGCATGCCAGCGAACTCTCCGGCTCGTCAGTTAGTCAGTCAGTCGGGGAAAACTCCGCTCGCTCCCCAAGGGGTTGATTCCATCAGAGGCGGAGGCAAATTTCATTTCAAAGGGGGTTACATTTTTTTTTTATTTAATTATTAATTGTTAATATTTTATACATATAATATATAATATATTTTTGTTTAGCCATAAACTTTTTGTAAAAAATAGAAAGAGCTTTTAAATATAAAGGCTTTGGCAATATGATTTTATATTAATGAAGGTCACACTTTGAAAAACAAATATTCCACACTGAAGTAAGATAAATATAAGAATAATTTAATTTAACAATATTTAAGAAATGTACTGCAAGGCATTATACTTTCGTTCAAAGCTTAAAGCATTTAAATTTGTGGATGATTCTTCAAGAATACTTTTTAAGTGTGACCGGTTGTTTACAAATTCTTAAGACTCTTAAAAAATATAAGAGTTAAATAAATAAAATAAATAAAATGAATTTATAGATAATACATTTATTTTTCATTATGTTACCGAATAATTTTAATTAAAATCATTATATTTAAAGCAAAAACAAACCCAACCCCCCTTCCTACCCCCCTGCTTTGTGATGTTGAAGAATTGCGACAAGTCGCAGGACAAACGACTAGGTACAAGGAATGAGGATGTTGACTGCCACAGGACGATGACGTAGGGAACAGACGCGGGAAAAAAAAACTGTGTTGAGATTTGCTCCCTCGGAATAACCTCACATCCATCCCGTGGATTGTGGATTGCGGATTTCTGGGGAGGATGGGATGCATCTGAATGCGGGCTGGGGAAAATGAGAGGGGACGGCGACTGTGGCGGCGAGGTGCGATATGTGTGTAAATTTGAAATGTGAAAATGGGAGCAGAGAATTTCCCAGCATCCCCCCGAACTGGTGATTCTCATTCGGCTTCGCTGTCGCTGTGTGCGTGTCTTTGTATGTGGTGGAATACTTTTATTTCAGTTTGTTAAACTCTATTTTTAGAGCTCTCGGCGCGGCCATGAGAAGGAAAATTCAGCCGCAAAGAGCGCTGTGCGTGTGTGTGGGGGCGCTTGCTAGCTGGCTTAGTTTTTCCTGCATTTTCCACTCATCTTGTTTCCAATTTTATTTTGTTTACTGCACGTTAATGCGACAAACACGAATTGGTTATTCCAAGTTGGTGCCATTTCCTGAGACTTCCCAAAACACGGAGATTACTCAAAATGTTTGAAATCAATTCGACAAGTTGCCCAGCAATTTGCCATGGGCGAAGGAGGGGAAGGTCTGTGTGTTAATTGAGTGAGGCAATTAAGGGGTGGCATGGCGGTGTGGATCCTATCTATATATTTCAGGCTGGCAATTAACGGTAACTTAATTTTCACCTGCCGAGATCCCCTCACTTTCTTATATACACGTCTATATATTGCTTTAGGTGTAGGAGAAACCTGACATTTGTTTGCCTTCCCACGGCAAAAGTGGAGGATAATAATGACCATCGTCGATATATATAGTATATCTGCCATGACGATGATGATGATGATGATGGTGATGGTGAAGTCGCGCTGATGATTGCCAGTCGCCGGTCCCAAGTGGGTAATGCAATCCGCTAATGCAACTCTCCAAGCAGTTAGCACCAAGCAGAAATCGAATACGAGAGCGACTTATTAAAAACCGTAACAGACGCCAAACTGCAAATCAGTAATCAATACAAATGAGGGAAGAGGTTAAGAGGAACTTTAGATACACTATATTTTTAAATCAATTAAATCCAGGTGTATCAGTTGATAAATCAAAGATTTTATGTTAAAATAAATGTATTATAAGAGTATTTGTTGTACGTTTTACAATATATATTTCTGGTATTTCAATAAATGAGTTATTTATTTATTGAAATTGTTACATTCTAATATTGTAAGGATACTTTCCAATCTCACAAACAGACCTTCCTTCCTCTCTAAATCTATTCAAACTAAAGAGAAAATAGTTAATGGCTATCTGCACTTAGAGACTCATAAAATCATTACTAAAATAATTGTTACTTTTTAAGAAACACATTATAAAATATACTTTTAGTAAACAAATATCATAGATTTCATAAAAATCATCATAGAAATTATTGCTGCATTTTCAAAGTGTTCTCATTAAGATTTAATGTCAACCACATTTTTAAACATTTTATAATCTGACACAATTTGAAAAACAAAACAAAATGAATACAATAAGGTAATACGATATATTTTTAAATCTCACACCAGTTTTAATTGTATTCCCCGAGCAATGCGATCTTAGTGGCCAGAGCCTTCTAGCGAAGCCACAAAGCTTCTTGGCCATGTCAGGGTATCTGGCAACAGGCAACTGGCAACAGGTAACTGGTTGTCAGTCAACACCCTCTCTTCGTGCCCCAATCACTCCACACTCTCCGCAATGGCGATCGCGGGCCATGACGAGGCTGCTGACAATCGATTAATGGCACATATAAATGGCTATCTTCTGGTTGGCCAGTTGCTAGCTCAGCTCAGCTTCAGCTTCGGCTTATGAGATGCACAGGGGAAAAATATTGGCATGCAAATTAAAAGGGGAGATTTTATAATGATTTTAGATAATTTTTAGTTTAAAAACCATATCGATAATTCCAATCTTTCTTTCATTAAAATTGTAGTAAATTAGTTATTAAATCAGCAAATGATACATATAAAAACACTCTAACATTTGGGAATACTTTATATTTTTAAAAACAATCTCAATTCTTATGCTGTCTAAAATTTCACTTCTTTCTCTCGATGATTGTAATTTAATGTTCAGTTAAGTTAATATTTCTTCAAGTGCATTTTTGCCACTGGCTGGCAGCAGCACCAGCTCCAACTCTCTGGCTGACCAGCTTACTTCAAAATACTATATATATTCAATTCGCTTTCAATTTGCATGTGACTCTCGTTTTCGACTCGTTTTCATTTTCGTTTTACGTTTTTTTTTTTTTTTTTTTTTTTTTTTCGCTCACTCACTACTACGCTTTTTTGTGGTTTCTTTGTCGATGAATGAAATCAACATAAACAGCATTTAAAAACACGAAATTATTATATATTGTGGGCGTTTGGCCGAGTGCGTTCAACGGCGCCGCTCCGACGCTCCATTGGGTCACCAATAAAAATACGAGAAAAAAAAGATCGGACAAAATATTTATGGTATATTTAAAAAAAAAAAAGAGAAATAAGCTAAAAAGCTGGCGTCTGCGCATGCGTCGCTGCTGCTGCGTCCATTGACGTTGGCGAGCTGCGGCGACTGCGAAAGACAAAAGTCTTAAGGTCAAGATATGGCGGCAATATCACTTCGGGGAAATCGGTGCCGGGGGCATCGGTTTTCATATTAAACGATGAGCAACACAGAAATGAACTTTGGAAAAGAAAAAAAAAAAACAATAAATAAATAAAATGCAAACGAAAAACCCACAAAAATGCATATAAATCGCAATATATTCGTTGGGTTTTTGTTTGGTTCTGCAGCGCCTCCTACACAAACAAATGCAGCACAATAGTGCTGGGAATTTGACTGTCAAAATCTGTATCCTACAGCTATTTGTCTTGATAAATAAATTAATTAAATATTACATTTATTAGAAATCAACCATAGAGTAAGCTTGATCCAGCATAAACCTTGTAAGCAAGGCTTAGTGAGGCATAAAAAGGCTTTGACTAAACTACAAAAAGTATTTTATTGAGAAATAAGCCAAAAAGTTCATCTAGTAATGTAGTAATATATTATTAATAATTATATTTCACTTAGAAATAATTAATTACAATTAATCAAACAAACTAGTTACATTCTTGTCACTAATTACATTTTAATAATACTTTGTAACCCCGAAATTCGTTCAACTCTGCCCAGAAACACTCACCGAACTCATGCAACAACAGCTGTTGAATATTTTCGAGCTTTTAATTTTTGAAAAAATGAGAAAAAGATAAAATTTGAATATTAAAAGCAGAAGAAGAGGGCGCTGCACTCTGGGGCGAGGAGGAAATTGAGCAACAGCGCATTTTCTTGGCACTCGCAATTGGGGCGTGCCGGCGGAGGAGGAGGAGGGTTTCCAGGGCGAAGTACCCCACTCAAGCATGGCGCTGACAAGAGAGGGAATCCCTCCCGCCGAAAAATGAAAATTTGGGTCAATGTACACACAAACACAAACTATAAGAGCGAAGAATAATTTTTCACGTTTTTCTTTATGCGTTTTTAATTTTACAACATTAATATGTCAAAGAGGGCGGGTCATTGCATTTTGTTATTTCCATTTTCCCCGAAAAATATCCCCATTTGTCTTTTGCTCAATTTGCTGATTTCTTTATGACTTCTGGCAGCGTTAATTGATTGATTGATTCCCCGTTTTGCGACCTCAAAAGTGGGTGGTACTTGTACTTGTACTTGGGTGATCCAGCTGCAACCCCTCCACCGGAAGTTGTCGTCTGTCTGGTTGTCTGGCAAAATCTTATTTAAGTAAGTCAAAGCACTAAGCCAGATCACAGATGATAAGTGCAGTGGAGTGGGGATAAACAGATGAGAGATGTCGTCCCAGACATTTTGAAAGACTTTGTCATAGGGCGAGCGTCCGTCCGTCCTCCGAGTGATAAGACAAAGAGACTCAAGGGCTCGGTTGATGATGAGGGTGATGATGGTGATGAAAGCTTTATTGGGTTTGGAAGCAATAAAATGATAAGATACAGTGCAAGGTTCTAGTGTTTTATTACAGGTCTAACTTTGAACAATCAAAGGCACTTATTCTTATAAGAAATGTATGTTTTTGAGTAGTGAAAAAAGGCAGTATATCATATTTCACCTACATGAATATTTCTAAATTTGTTTTGTCATATTTATTCATAGCATTTTGATCATAATACCATCATAAAACAAAACGAGTGTCATATTAAGATTAACTAATATAAAATTCCATACATAAACCCATCTTTGGTGATTTCTCATAACCTATTAGGGAAATCTGTTTTTATTTTGTATGATATATGTATTTGTTCATATTTTTTAATGGGATTTTTGCTTTGATAAAAAACAGAACCGAGTGTATGAAATCGTTTAAATATATCTCTCATATGAGTATTAGTTCAGAGGCTGTAAAACTTAGAGAAAGAGCTATAGGTATCAATCACTATGATTGTAAATTAGAGTTAGCAGAGTTTTAATTGCTTTTCGAGGGCGTGACAAAATTAATTGGGAACTTTTGAGGGCAGTGGAAATCTTCCTTATATGCTAACACATTTAATTTCTTACCAAATAACGTTGTTCAACCTTGTTTTATGCCCAGTAAAATCGAAAGACTAAGATTTCTCTGCCAAATAATGGCAAATGTTGCTAGGAACATGTTGAGTAGCAACAATAGGTGTTGCTAAACATGCTCCTAGCAACATTTTCCATTATTTGGGTGTTTCGCCACATGTTCTGTGCAATATTTGTAATTTATCAACATTTCCCTCTGCCTTAATTAAAGTTTTAAATAAACAATAAGAACAAGCGAAGAAACCAAGATAATGTTTCATTGAATTTGCTTAGTATCCAAAATTTTACTACTTGTTCTTTGAAAGAATTGCATTTTTTTGAAGGAAATTAACTAATTATACACTCACTACTGGTACATAACCTGATGGGCTATATAATTATAGATTTTCTAGATTTTCCTAACATATTTTCCCACTATAACCAACGATCTGGAACGCGTCACCCAAAAGTATAGCTCTTCCTATAGAAACGAAACAAACTGCTGCTGATCATTACGCGTGTTTCCACACAACCCAACCATCCATCCATCCATCCAACAACTCAACTTCCCTAAGTCAGAGACAAAGGCGAATTCCGATGTTTTTAGGCTCGAAACCAAAGCACACGATCACCATTTTTGGGGCACAGACGAGAAGCCGTTCAGAATCGAGTAGCAAAATTACCAGAAGATGGCCAAGACCGGGACTTATGGCCATGTAAAGAGCAAGCGGCACACTGGGGCCACTGCTGTCAGAGCCAAACACGATTGACAACGAGAGCTCTGAGGCTGCCATTTGAATTTGGAAGCGAGTTCCGCTGAATGAGGAAAATCGAAGTCGACTCGGAAGTTGTCACTGGGCAGGGACATGGACGCATTCGATGCCTCATCAATCATCGTGTAAGTGTGTGCGCGTAACGAGCTGCACGAGTTGGATTTAAAAAAAATAAACAAACACAGTTTCAAATGCTTTATTTTTTTATATAAGATAACGACGTATGCAAAATGCTATAACTCAAGCGGGACGCCCTCTAATTGATTACATTGTTCAATGCGAAACTAATCCCCCAAAGACTTTAAGCCCCTTTTGCAAACTGGAATTTTTTGCAACTGAGCTCGCAGCAAGCTTCCTTTTTTTGTATCTTTATTTGTAAAATAATATTTGTAGGACTTGACAGTTTAGTCTGAATGGGGGGCACAGTGTTTATTAAACATTTCACAATTATATAAATAAACCAATTTAATTATTTTTCTTCGTCTGCCCAGCAGCGGCATGATCTCACTTTTCGATCGAAAACTGAATATTTCATTTTTGTTTATTGGCTGCATAATAAATGGTCTAGTCTGGAGCACGGACACATGGTGGGAATGGGAATGGGATTGGACACACAGCACATGTGTGTTGAGCGATCAGTGGAATACCCCAGAAAAGCGATCAACTTAATTGTGTTAATTTGCAATAGAGAACTTTTGGGAGGGAAATTATAGTGCCGGGGCGCGCACTTCCTCAATCGAAACGAAATAGACAGAAATGACTATGGACTGGTAATGGATAACTGCTTTGTCACAATAATAATTGTGGCAGCCAAGGGCATTATGTCAATATTATAATTCATAAGAGAAGTTACGAGTTAAAGAGCTTCAGTAATAAGAAGCCTGTGGTCAAAGATTGTGGTATCTCAGATAGTTACTTAACCATATTCACACAGCATGTCAAAAATAATACTAGGATTAAGGATTCAGTTGCTTAAAGCCACAAATAAATCAGCAAAACAATTTTTTGTAATGAAGCTTCAGCAGGATTCACAATTAAACTATAAAAAAGTATTTTCAAGAAACTAAAAAAACTGAAAACCACAGGAAACACTTTTTTACTAGTAACTTTCTAGGCCTCAAAATGTATACACTACAAAAAGATACTTTAGCATACCATCTGGAATACAAATACGGCAAAAAAAACCAACCACAATATGGGATTTCAAAGCGAAGAATCAATTGCAATTACTATCTAATTTTAGCCTCTGATAATTTTCCCCATCTGCTGGATGCATTTAGATCAACCGAACCTCTTTCTTGCCCATCTTTATCCCCCTCAACATGCATGTCCATTTGGCATATCTTTTAATTAAAACCAAACAAAACCTTGGAGATATTT
>JAEIHY010018683.1:0-193890 GCA_018904565.1 Drosophila tsacasi
TTAAATGGAAACCTAATACTGAGCAATTCAAGTCCACTTAAAAGTTAAAATGGCCTTTTGTCCTCTCTCTCTCTCGATTGGCTGGCGTATCCTGTGCAGGCATGTCCTATCATTATATATCAGCTCGGAGAGAGGCCCTGGCATCTATGAAAATTACACATTTGCCAACTGCTAATTGCAAGTCATAAATTAAGCTCTTACCCGGGGTCTCGAAAAGGACCAAAATGGGCTGGATACTGGATAGTGGACAGTGGACAAAGGACACAGGACACTCTGGAGACAGGGCACACAGTGGAGGACTGTGATCCTTGGGGCCAGGCATTGCAGATAGGGATGTAAGTGAAGTGCGGGACTGTCAAAAACTTTAGATTGCATTAAAATGGCTCATAGGCTGGCGGAATAGTTGTCTCTGTCACTGCACGGTGAAAAAAAGTATTTAAAGAGGTTTAAATATTATTTAAAGTTTAGTTTTTTATAAGAAATAAATAGGTCTTAAGTTAGTGTATTTAAAATATATTTTAAAAGACAAATATATTACCAAGAAATGGCTTTGACTAAAAAGTTTATAAATAAATAGGTTTTCTTTGAAAGAGAATTTCTAATCAATTTCCAAACCGTCTCCTCGCAATTTATATTTCTTCAGCATCAAAGCAAGATTTCTCCTTGCGTTGTTGATATTTTTGTCTGATTTTTTCAAGTGCCTAGGCTATGTCCTGTTTAATATGCGTCCTGCAGCTAGTGCGAGACATACGCACGCATTGCGCTGCCGTGGCCAAAGCTTCAAAATATTAATTATGACAGATCTCCGGAACAGGCACTCACACATATGGACTATGCACGACGCCTGGCGAATGCCGTTGGCGAAATTTGCATTTATATTAAAAACAAACAGCAAGGAGTCCGGGAATCTCGGCCAGAAGCCAACACAGCCGCCAGTTGCCAGCCGCCAGACGGAAACCAGAAACCAGAAGCCGGGAACACGATGACAGCGCCAGCGACTTGCGGCGTAATCAAAGACACGTCACCAACAGGCCATGGACCAATTTGCAATCAACCGACACGCCCCATCACCTCCCCCTCAGCTGGGCAAGGACACTCCCGCCACTCCACCGCAAAACTATTGCACTAAACCAAAGCTGATTTCGTGGTCCGGACTTTAATTACATCTCATATATCAGACGGAAAAGCTTCCTCGTGCGGAAGGGTGGCGGCGGCGGGGGGGATCGCATAAAAATGATTTCGTTTTGATTGCAATAACTCCCCCAAATCTTGGCCAAAGCAAAATCCCCCCAGAAAAACCTTCATCAAGTGCACTCTTGGAGAGGGTGGTTTTCCACAAACCAACACACAAGTGTTGCCAATTGTTTGTAACTGTTTTGCCAGTGACAGGGAAAGCGACAGCCTCCCGCCGAAATTGGCTTCGCAACCCCCAAAAGGAAAACCCCCCGAAAATTATTAGGTTTTATTGCATTTAGAAATGAGAATGAAAAATTTCTCATCACTAGCGGGAAAAAGTTGTGTGCGTAAGCGATTTATTGAAGAGCGTGACTGGCATTGTCCTGCGGCGGCTGCTTTTAATATTTCCAAGTGGCTCTTGTGGCAGATTTTATGATTACATTAAATATAGTATATAGTGTATTGTGGGACCAACTGAACCCTTTAAAGGGTTATCTGTACATATATGTCTCTCTGGCCCACAAAGTGCAACGAGCCGTGAATATTTTGTCGAAACAGAAATTAGTTTGGGGATTTGCATTTGAATAGTATCCCGGGAGCTTGGGGTGCCGCCACAGTTGTAATGGAAAGTTGCAGAAATAAAAGTTGGGCGGGCTGTCAACATTTTCGGTGTATATAAATCTGTTTGCCATTTGCATATGTAATAAGTGCGAGGACACTTCTGTTTCAGTATGATAATCAGGACGAAAAAAGCAGAGAGTCCTCATATCCAACGAATTATGGCGTGGCAACATGAATGTAAATAGCACTGAGCACATTTCGGATAAAAGCGAGAGCTGAGATTGTGGCAGAGGGATAAAAGGATATTATTTGGCTGTTATTTTTTTGGAGTAATATAAAAAAACTACAGAGATTATCCAGATATATAATATATTCCTAGTTTTCAATTTATAGAATAAAGGTCTTACTCTCTTTCCCCTAAAACCGAATATAATCCTCTAGGACTCTGAGGTAAAGTATCTTTTAAAGAAAGTGACTGTGTGGTCAGCTCAAGTGGCGTTGCCTATCTCATATTTGCATCATATCTCACGGTGGTGTAGGAACATCCTCGAAGATACAATCTAAGGCTGTTAAGCAGAAGGACCCGGCACTTAAGGTAACTAGGTCGAGGATCCTCTGGCACTTTCTCGTATTTAATTATAGGAATTTCTACCATTTTCCAGGGCACCTACTTTAAAGGCCATTCGGCGCGTATGCCCCTCGTTAGCATACAAATGCGAACCTCCGAACCCAAATCGTCTCAAATGAACAACACTTCGCTATAACGTCCATTGAGCTACGGCTTCAGGTTTTGGGTTTTTTTTCTAAAGAGACTGCAGACCAGACGGCTTTTGTCTACGAGAGCTCTGGATTAGGTTACACAACTCAAACAGATGCCCTCGACCAGCCGAGGTCTCTAGACAAAAGGATGGGGCATTTAGCGCATCCTAACAACTGCTACATGACACCGTATTATTAAATTAAATGCAGACACGCGTTGCTCTGGCCACCAGACTCGCTCTAGCCCTCGGACAACAACAGATGGAGCCGGGTCCACTGACCATTAATTCCGGCCAAAATAAATGGTTAGCCGCGTCCCAGTCGCAGCTTCCTCCTTGGCTTGTTAAACTAACAAGCCAGCATCGCGGCTGGTTCCACGAAAGGCAATCAATAGATTTTCAGATTCAGATACTACAGCTGGCAGTATAGTGGAATCGAGCCAAATGAACGATTTTTAATTATACTCCTGACTGTCTGATAGAGATCTGATCACATATCATGTAACATTAGGGAAATCTCTGACATTCTATGAGGGAACTCGCATCTTGCTTGGGGATTAACTTTTCTCTTGAGAGGGGAAATGCATAATTTCATAATTCAAACTGAACGGCAGAAGGTAAAAAGTCACCTGCTCTCTGCTTAGGTTCAATTGTGCACTGGGAAATTATTTTGTATTTTAGGAGATTGAATTTATTTATATATATTTTATTTAAGGATAAAAGAAATGAAAGTGCTAAAATAATATAAATGTAAAGGTTATAATATAATATAAAGTTTAAGGTAAATACTTTATGGATTAAGAAGAAATCGTTAGAGAATTTTAAAATACTTTAATTCACTCCTCTCGAATTTATTTACTAAGTTTTTTAATCTTATGTCATAATTTCTTATTCTCTCTAACATTCCCTTTTTTTTCTCGAGTGTACAATTGCCTTTGGATTGCCCTTTGTCCTGAAGATCATTGATCAATGATCGTGCCTCCTGCTGCCGTCTGCCAGCTACCTGCGGCATCCAGGGCCACTTAGTGATTTTGGCCGTTGTTTGACCAGGCTAAACAGCTGCCACTTTTTTTCGGGCCCAAACGGTCTCCACAAAATTGATGACGACAGGTTGCCAGGCAAAAAAATAAGAAATACAAGCGACCAGAACCGATCCCTGGGCTGATCCCTCGAAACAGGGATTCGTAAAGTCAGTCTGTGGATCGTCTGCGGATCTGACGTTAATCGACTAAATTGTAGCAGCTGAACTGTCAGTTTAGTTAAGTGGGCTGTGCCTCAACTCTCCGGTCTCTGGAATACTTTAAGTTTGATGTATTGCTGGCCAACACATTGATGACGAGCTGGCGATAAAGTCCTGGCCAGACTAGACCACTTCTACTCTCATGAAGGCCTTGATTAATGTTAGTTAGGGTTTTATTGTCGCGCATTTTGGCCTGGAATTTTATGGCCTTCAATTTGCAGTCACCAGTAACCAGTCACCAGTATCTGTATCTTTAGTGTCGTCTTCCTGGCAACTTCATCATCAGATTTTCGCCGGTTTCGGTCTTCGGTTTCTTGGTCTCTTTTCTCCTCATCGTCGTCGTCGCGTAATTAGTCTCGTTTGTTGTCATAAATTTTCGGTAAATTTTGTTGAAAAGTCGCATTTAATTGCACTGATTTACAGTTTTGTGTTTTTGCAGCTTGGTTGCCGGGGTTTCTGGTTAGAGGTTTTTGGTTAGGTGTTTTTCGCCACTTGGCTCACATAATTACCTTCAAAATTAATGATGTTTATGTGCAGCACTTTAAACGGCCGAAGACAAATATTTCGGCTTTAGTTTGCTCTGGATTCATTTTCGTTTTTGTTGTGTCTGGCTTTCAGGCAGATCGTTAGCCAAAATTTAATGAATTCAGCAGGTGCAATTTGAAATCCTGAGGTTAGAACTGGTAATGATGCTGAGACTGCAAATATATCAGCAAGGTGCAACTTGTGCTGATGGATGACGTCCTCTTGACCATAAATTATCCCCATACTTGAGTTGTGGTCAATATTTTGGGATCATTTCCTCTTAAATTTTTGGTTTTAAGGGCAAATTTTGGAATTAAATGCGAATTATGTTGGCTTTTATTTTCATTTTCTTTTCCTTTGAGCTCAGTTTGCCAAATGGAAGTAAATGCCAATTTATTCATGATATTTGCCTGACAAAGGCTGCCTTTGATTTCAGATTAATTTTATGAAATTGCAAGAAGCTCACTGCTTTCCTTTGAATAGTATTTTACAAAAGAGGGAAGTGAAATGTCTTCTTGTATTTTGTAAGTAGCATTATATTTTGTAAGGAGCTACCCCGTATATTTAGTGTTTTTCAATTCCCTTACATTTTCATTAGTTTTCAGACCCCATTCCAGTCTGATGACTTTCCTTATCTGCCATCTCACAACAATGAAAGAGTCTGAAAAGTTTATTACTTTTAAAAGCAATCATAGTCAAAATTCGACTTCTCATCGGACATTCCCTTGTCTCGGGAAAAATAATTGAAACTCATCAGGTTCAATTTGGTTGTCGGAAGGTGGCGGCTGAGCCATCATTAATGCCCTTATCACGTACTTCAGACCGGGGGGAGGGAGGTGCGACACTCCCACAGCGAACCCCCTCAATTACATATCCAATCCGATGAGACCATCGAACCATTCCACATCCAACACCTTACCCCAAGGATTTGTCTTAAAACTGCCACCCTTAATTACTTGTAAGCTTCCTCCCCAGAAGCATCCCCCGCACAAAAGTTCAGGCAGTTTGACTTTGCAATTTGGCAGTGCAGCGGCGACTCCCTTATCCCCTCCCAGATATTCCCAGATTATTCTTCTTTGGGAGCGGACACCCCAGTGGGCTGACCATTGATTAAATTGATGATGTTTGATGACTTCTGAAGCCGATTTCATCGTAGATTTCCCCCGTTAACTATATCGATGGGGAGCAGGCCGGGCACACCGACCACATATGGTGTGCCACCCCCCGATCATTACACTGCATTCGACATGCATTGGAAAGCCTTCAAGTCAGCGCCCAACGCCAGAGTGGACCTCAGACTAAGCTACTGTGTGGGGTTCTTTACAGAGAGAAAAATAATGACCTAAAGTAAATAAGTAAACTTAATTTATTTTTAATCAAAATAGTAATAGGTACTATTTTCATAAGAAATAAAATAAATCTTTGTTGAATTTTAAGGTCAGAAAGCTGGGCTTTGAAAAATCGCAGGAATGTTATTTCAAATCATTATTTTAAGTCGAAACTGTATATATGTATATTTAACGTAAAGATCGATATATAAAACAATATTTGAAATGGATGGATATACATGAAATAAATCGATATTCCATTTATTATATTGATTAATTTCCGGCTAAAGGTTAATGAAAATATAACTTATAAAGCTACTTTACATATTATCATTAACATAAACAAAAAATACAAATTGTTATATATTTTTACAAAAAGGTATGTTACATTCAATACAATATTAAAAAAAAATATAAATAGCATCTTTCAACTATTTATATTTTTTATACATTTTGTATTTAAAAAAAAAAAATATATATATATATATATAATATATATATAACATTCTTAATAATTAAAATAAATAAGTTACATTAGATCAATAATATCAGCATTTCAGAAGAATTAAATAAAGTGAAGTGATATATTTTTAACCAGTTAACCTAAGTTCCTTTATATTTTACCAAAATTTCCTTACCTTAAAAATATATATTTTAAAGTTCAGTGAATATTCTGCAAAATTCGTCTTATTTTCTTTCTTGGGAAAGGAAAGGAAGTGAGTGCCGCGACTCCTCCGCATATTAGTTGGCATGACTAGACTAGGTCAGGCCCGTCCAAAGGCGGCATTCTTTTGAGCCTGAACTCCCCTGCTGACCTTAATTAATCTTCGGAACTGAACCTGAGACCGGCACCTACATCCGAGTGGAATGTAAGCGGCAACCGGCGACTGGCAACCTGGCGGCCGGCGACTGGGAACTTGCAACTTAGAGCGCTGTACTGCAACTGCAACCAATGTTGATTAATGCCGCCGCGTGACTGGGCGTTATTTTCCTATTTTTTTGTTGTTTTGTTCGGGAAATGAGTTGGACGAGGCGTGCTATCAACTAATTGCGCTGCATTGTGCGATGTGAAAGATATCTGGAGAAAAGTGGAAATTCCAATGCTATAGTACCCGCAGAGAACTTCCGCCTGGCAGAGTCGTAAAAGGGGCGAAATTTCAATGCAAAT
Organism: Drosophila tsacasi; assembly: GCA_018904565.1. NCBI lineage: Eukaryota > Metazoa > Arthropoda > Insecta > Diptera > Drosophilidae > Drosophila > Drosophila tsacasi. The sequence continues at coordinate 6,757 of JAEIHY010018683.1, forward strand.
AAAGAGTATATATAGTATATATATATCTGTCTCGCTAGTTCGAGGGTCCATCGCTGACTTTGACTGCGATTTTGTGACAAACGCCCCCGGGGAGCAATATATATTTTCCAGACTGTGATGAAAGTGTGAACGAAAGTCCCCCCGCCCTGGGCCAACACAGAAACGGATGTACGAGTGGAAAGTTCAAATAGAATTTAACCCCAAGCGCATATTTATACCATGTTGTCCCCACACACACACTCACACTTTCTTTTCCCTCCACGTAAAACAAATAGCAAATGAGACAAGTGTGTGTGCGGGGCAGGGAGCGGGTTAAGTGTGTGCGGTGGGTTAACCCCACTGTGTCGCTGTGCACCGCATTAAACCCTTCTCCTTCTGGCGTGCTGAAATGACCCAAGGTAAGAGGAGATTTTCTCGCCGGCTTTGCATGCAGGTGAAAAGCGGATTCCGCCTCCCAAGTTCCTCTTTTTCTGCTTTTCTTTTTTTTTGCTGCTGAAGGTTGTTAGCCCGGGGCCAGATGCGAAAGTTCATCCGGCTGATATGTCAATGATATATCAAGGAAAAGTTGGCTTTGGCTGCAGTTTATATTTCCTCGAAGGGAGAAAAAACTATACCGAGATCACTTACCAGCTCCTTGTTCAGAAAATATATACTCATTAATTCATTTTTCTGTGTACTAACCAGTTGAAAATCCCCACAACTTGCCAGATCTTACTTAGCTTTTGTATTAATTAATTTTGCTGTCCAACTTTTCAGTTTCTAAAACGCGGTTGTCCACATCCTAGACCTTTTTGAGTTACCCCCTCTTGAGTTGGAATGACAGATCACCGAAGCCACTCGAACCACACCATGCCATATAGAGCCTGTCAGCGGAACTCAACCCGAAACCGTAACACAAACCCGAAGAAACTATAACAATAAAGACCGGAAATTAAAGTGTGAAAGCGGCAGGCAGGCAGGAAGTTGCCTTGATTACAAGTTTTGTAGGAATGGGGGGGGAAGAGCGAATAAGTTTATATACTACACCTCGGAGCCAGCACTCGTATCTCCCACATCTCTTGCAGCTGACAAATAGAAAACTTCACAAATGCATTTCAACTGACACAGACAGCAGTTCGAGTTCGAGTTTGAGCAGTTAGAGGTGGCCGTCGGCCCTGATTGAATGTTAAACATTTAATTTAAACTTGTCCACAGGCAGTGGCCCAACCCAAACCCAATCCCATGCAATTCAGAGCCAACAACACTGAACCCAACCCAGGGAAACCGAGCGGGCTAACCAGAGCCGAAGTGAGATACGGATTTGAGACGTAATTTATGCACGCACATCAATTCAAATGCATCTAATTTGGTAAACAGACCGAGGAGATCGGGGGGTGCACTCGAAGGAGACGTACATACAGGGACAAAAAAAAATAGAGACATTTCCACAATATAAGATAAAATATAATAAAAGTAGGAAATGGGTCTTTTACGTCTAATAATATGACAACCAACGATTGTATTAGGCATTCTTCTCTCAATTCAGTGACATATTTGCAGGATTGATTACTTAAAATTAATAATTTATTAATTAATTTAATTTGGTAGTTTTAATTTATTTATTTATTTCATGAATCTAATTCCCTTTTTGTATAGTTTTATTTTTATAAATATGTATAATTTTTGATATTTTAAACTCTCCTCCTTAGTAATCATTTACTTAGACTTTAATATACATATTCTGCGGCATGCTTCCAAACATATTTCTTATCTTAAAAGATTCCAGAATTTCCTCTCAGTGCCAACACCGCGTTGCTGTCACACCTGCCTGCCACTCGACAGACAATCGGCTTAAAATAGTTTTCATTTGTTTTCGGCGGCGAGTGCAACATGTGGCATTGGCAATGCCACTAAGTAGCCCCAGTCTGCCTCATCAGCATCTGCTTAGGGATGCGCCCCTCTCCTCAGTCCGCAATCCTGCATACTCAGTCCTCAATCCACAAGGCTCCATCCTCCAAGATTCTCCCTCCTCTATTCACCATCCTCCTCGGAGAACCACATCCATTCCAGTAGTTCGTCTCGTCTCGCCTCGCTGGGCTGCCGTACATGCAGCTCATTTAGTTGACATTTATTAACGTCACATAGCGCGCAATGTTTGACAATTAATTAGGCATCCTCAGATGCCGAATGACGGCTCCTGGGTAGCATCTACACAGCCAGATACAAAAGCAGATACAAATACAAATAAAGATCGAGATGCAGATACTTATACAGTTCCAGATGCTGATGCCTTAACATATTCAGATACAGAACTTGAACTTGATTTGAGAGTTTGTTTGGATCCAAAATTAGATCTGCTTTAATTTATAAGTGTTATTTTTACACTTCAACTGTAAGTTGTGTATTGAATTCTTAAAATGATAGATATTCTTTTTTAGTATTTTTGGAATTTTCTTTGACAAAAATGAAATTTTTAAAATTTAATTTAAAATTTATTTTTACCTACCTCAAATAAATTTTACAATTGTCAAAAAAATGTTTTACAATGTCCCTCATATACAGATATAAAAAATTGTCCCAAATCCCAACCACAAACACACTGAATTTCTCATTATGGCAATATCCTCCTCAGGGCGTATAATTTTAATCTGCTAATTCAACAATCTTTCAATTTTAAACCCCCTTAAGAGACGCCACTTGAGTTCCTCCCTTTTTCGTCCTGCGCTCGCAAGGAATGCAAACGAGGAGAACTGGCCTGAAAATCACAGCAATTCTCAAAGTAAACACACAGAAATTTTTCGCTCCCCAGGCAGAGTGAGAAAAGCGAACTTTTATTTATAAAACACTCGAAACGAGAAAAAATGTCCAAACTGTTTTTCGGGCATATTGACGCAAGGATTTCCCAGGATAGCAAAAGATGGGGGATTGCCAAAAAAAAAAAAATAGGAGAAGGGAAAAAAACACAGAAAGCATTGCAATGTGAAGAGATCAAACAGTCGGCTGAAAGTCCTACGCTTGGGCGAAAGTTTGTTTTGCTTTTTCCTTTTCCTTTTCCTTTTCCTTTTCCTTTTCTTTTTTTTCTGTTTTTTGCAAATGTCACATGAAAAATGCGTTTGCTGTTTGCCAAAAATGCCAGCACTTTGCATGGGGCTCAGGCTCACCCCCATTGAAGAGCTCTACCCCCCAGGACCTCCTATTCTTCAGTTTTCCCAAGGGACGTCTCTCGGTGTCGGTCGCCTTGCACGAAATTTCCATTTAATGTGTTTGCCCAAAGTATTAAAAGACGAACGACGATTGAGTATCGGAAAGTAGTAAAGCAAAGCTGGGAGCGAGAATCTGGGGTGTCCATTCCCATAACGCAGGAGTTGCAATGCAGAGAGAGAAAATAATATTTCAAAAAATTAAAGACTCAGGGGTTACCTATAATTATGATGCTATTTATTATAATTTATTGTGCGTTGGATTTAACCAGAGATTTGATTTGATTTGATTTATTTTAAATATCCTATCGCTAAAACTTTATTATAGTAAGTGGAACAATTTCTTGGTTTTCTGATTTCTTATATCCGTTTTAAATATCATTCAAATATGTGTGAAACCCAGATCCTTTTCTATAGAAAATCTTAAAGATTTCCCTCATAATTTCGTCTTGTGCAGAGACAAGCTCCCCGACTGACTGCTGAGTGATTGCCATGATAAGTGGCCCATTATGATGCCAGTTTGCACAGCGAGATTGCTCTGCGCACCATTGGAGTTGGCCGTACTCCGGCCATGGCATCACCATCGCCATTGACCATCGACCATTGCCAGCCAGCAGCTACCTCCTCCTCCACCGTCGATCCGCTTTTAATGCATATCAGAGTGGGCAAACTTCTGGCCGAAAAGTGCGTCATTGTCCGTTCTTTCCCTGCGTTGTCTTCGCGCCCAGGCCGCTTCTCCTTGCTATCCTGCTCCGGCCAGTGTTCTTTTCGCAACGTCTGTTGACAAAAGACATTTAATTTTCCCCCCAGTACGAGAATCTGTATCTGCCGGGGCCTTGCAATAAAGTTAGTCGTTGTCGTGGTTTCTTTTCTTTTCTTCGCTCCTTTTGCGAATGGCCCTCAGTCAGTGGCGCGTCTGCCTTTGCTCGATTTTTGGTCTCCGCCGGCTAGCGAAAACTTTGATAAGTGAAATTTATTGTGGGTGCTGTGAGTGTCCACTATGATGGGTGCACTGAAATAAATCTCTGTGTGGGATATGCAACTTTTACGGGGCATTGCAGGGGTATTGGCTGTACAGCTATAAGGTTTTTGAGCACAAAGAATCTGTTAATTACATTAAAGCTTATAAATTTTGTAATTATAATATAAAAAAAATAGTTGATAATCTCTATATAGGATGGTCTCTCAATTTTAGGAAAACATAATTTTTAAAATATTTTAAAGCTCCATTTGGGGTTACAGAAATATGAAATGAAATGTAATGGATTTCTGCAAGGAGAATATTAAGATCTAACGAACATTTTTAGGAGTAAGTCTTATATTATAAGAGCTCTAATCCATTTCCATTTATACTAGTTTAATATTCTCTTTTAATATATGTCATTTGAATTATTATTTGCGTAGTTTTATGCCAACTATTCTCTCAATTTTTGCTCTGTGCAACAACTACAGACAGCAGACTGTCCAACTGATGGCGCTCTTAATGTTTTACGGCATTCAGTTGATGTTTATTATTTGGCGCATAAATCAGAGGAGCAATAACCACAGCCCGCAGAACCTAGCACGATCCGTTTAGCGATCCCAAACAATCCTGTCCCTGCCTGCAGAATTCCTTTACCCATCCTTCAACACCTTCCCTGTCCTTCTGTATAGCAATTTAAATATGCTATCCACCCTTGTGGGCAACTCTCATTAATTTACGTAAAATCCACTTAACTTCTTTCCTGTACGCAATAAATTCCACAACTTTGCGCCTCATCAAACGGAATGAAACCCGAAATTTACCACGCGACAAAGTCAGACAATAGAATAGATAGAAATCTACATGAAGTAGACGCTGCGTCGCCACTGAATTTCGGAACATGTGGTGTTATGATGAGGATTGGGATTCGGGCCCAGAACCACCCTGCGCCACCCACCACTGAACGTACACTGGGCGGAGAACCACCCCAAATCCTCGGACTTGGAAAAGGGTGCATTGATATGCGTAAGCGGAGCGATTTTTTGTGGGGGAATTCCCCCGGAAGAATTACGTGCCGGCAGATCCCCGGACTCATGCCAATGCATTGCCATCATTTCAGGCAATTGTCAAACGGATTCTGGGGGTGGTGGGTGGATAAATTAGATTTTTACTTGCGCACAATTGCACGGAGCCCGACAATGTAATCCTCAGAGGACCCACTCGTAAATATTCATTGCATACGGCCAGGCGTTTGAGCTTAAAGTTCTATCACTCACCTCCTCTCGGGCGGGCGCCCGCCCCAAACCCAAGGAGCACTCCCCTTCTGGGCTTTTCAAGGTCTTTGCCAAATTTTGGGGCGGCGGCAATTACATTTTCACCACCCACCCGATGTCCTTGGTAGAAAAAAAAGCTTGGGGGTTGGCCTGGCTTTCTATCCTCCAAGGGTGTCGAACTATAAATTGTACCTTTTGTTGCAGTTTTTGCTCGATTTTCTTACAGAATGGGGGACAACCCTCGCCGGGGCGACGTCTTTAATAAATGTTTGGATGTTTCGTTGCGAGATTAAGTGGATTTCGTTTATGGCATGAGTAATGATGGATGCATAATGCGCACGTATGTGTCAGGTGCCGGTGGTGGGCGTCCTCGAGTGGCTGCGGTTCCAAGCCAAGTCATTGAAGGTACAAAGCGATTTGACATCATGGGGAAATGGGGGGAATTGGGTGTTTCTACTTGATGGTAATTCGAATCTTTTGAATGGATCTTTTAATGAATTATTTTGAATTAAGGATACGAAGGTATTTTATATGTATAAATGTAATTTTATTATTAATACAAATAGAGAAAGGGAAATTATAGTATTGTAAATTTGACCCCTTGAAATGAAAGAGTATTCTAAACTTTGGTCTTTACAGCTTGCCTTCTGGTAAAATATAATAAGCCTCTCTATTTTGCTTTTATTATTATACATATATAAATATTTATATTTACATAGGTCTTATCAATAGAAATTCATTCTATGTGATCGAGAATTACAAGCAGCTGCAGTTCTTATCAGCACCCCGTCTGAGTGCCTATAGTTTTAACAAATAAATTAATAATTCAAAGCATCAGTTTCCACCATGTTCTCGAGCAAAGAACTTAAGTCCTCGGCTACTATGCCATTCATTCAATTGCAACACAAAGGATCTAAAGGTTTGGGTCCCGATTGGTTGCCTTTAAAGCAGGATTGGAGCACAAGGTGGTGTGCTCTACCCGAAAAATATACGGAGGAGTTTGGAAAACGTATAGATGAGTTTACAACGAGAGACGGAGATGTTTTTGTGGTGACATTTATGAAAAGTGGAACAACTTGGACGCAGGAGTTGGCCTGGTTGTTACTTAATAATCTGGACTTTGACCGAGCTAAAATAACTCACACTATAAGGCGGTGTCCTCACATTGAGTAAGTAACATAACCCAATTATTGATAATATTTTTTAACATATATATTTGTTAGGTATATATATATATAGGTATTAAATATATAATTTTCTTTCAGACAGTATGCCATTATTAACAAAATTAATGTGGACAACATTTCCCTGTGCGATAAGATGCAGGATAATCCTCGTCTAATAAAATCCCACCTTCCCTCACAATTATTGCCGCGACAAATTTGGGAGCAAAAACGGAAAATCATCTACGTTGCCCGCAATCCCAAGGACGTTGTAATATCCTCCTATCACTTTCTTACTAACATTGGAATTTGGCAGGGAAACATGGACGATTTTATAGATCAGTTTATCACTGACCGGATTCTGTACACATCGTACTGGTCGCATGTTTTGGACTTTTATAGAATGCGTAACGAACCGAATGTTTTTTTTGTGACCTTTGAGGAGATGAAACAAGATCTGAAGGATGTCATTGAGAGACTGTCGGGTTTCTTGGACTGCAGGAAAATTGAAGGAGTGGAAATGGATAAACTGATAAAACACTTATCGTTTGATAATATGAAAGGTAGGTCCATAGGTATATATTTTTATTAAAAATTTGTAATAGAGTTTTTCCAGAGTGCCAGTCTACAAATCCTACGGCATTGGTTAGGACGGCTTTTAAAACTAATGAGGACTTTGAGTAAGCATTGTTATTTAAAATTAAAAAAAATAAAGTTGTGGAACAAATAGAATATTTTTATTTTATTTTTTTTTTATCTTATTTTATTTTAGTTTTATGCGGCGCGGCATTGTGGGCTCTTACAGAGACGAACTAAGCCCTGAGCAAATAAATATATTGGATAGATGGACCCAAGATTGTTTAAAAGAATATGGAATGAAAGAAACTGATATCTTTGGCATTATGTGATAAATAAACAAAATTTTTGTTAATAATATAAGAAACTTTACCAAGCCAAGTATATAATAAAATATATATCATTGAATAATGTTTTTAAATTCTGAAAACTGTTGTTGATCTCCTCACTGAGTCTCCGAAAACCACTTATTATATTTTGGCAGCGTATAAGATGGATTTAGTGCCGTAGCAGACCTTTCTCTTAATACTCCCGTCTTTTAAGCCGCAGTCTTGGCCAAAACGCTGCGCGGTTTAAACCACACGCTTTCGGCTGTTTCTCTGTTTCGACCGGCTGTGTTTTTGTGTCTGTGATATATAAGTAAAATGCACAAGAAGAAGGTGCTTCTAGTTCTGCTCTTAGTGGCAATTGGTAGCATATTCTACTATCTTTATAACCTAAAACTAGAGCGGGTGGAATCCGTGTCATCGACGACATCGCAACTACATGGGGTCTTCGAAGCGAAGGTTATTCCCCATCTCGGCGCTCTGGGCCGTCCGGCGAGGGGCAACTGGACGGTCAAGCAGCTGGAGGCCATGGCCCAGAGTCAGCGGGAAACGGGTTACAATGCCTGGCTCTCGCAGCGCATCTCACCTGAGCGCACGCTCTACGACATGCGCCACCGCAGGTGAGTGAAGAGCAAAGCTTCGAGAGCTTCTAGAGAGAGAGAGATAAGAGTATAAGAGTAAACACCAGGGGCAAGTGATGACGCTATTTAAACTATCTCCCGATCTCTCAACAGCTGCAAAAAGCTTGTTTACCCGGCAGAAAAGCTGCCGTCGGTGAGCGTGGTGATAACTTATCACAACGAGGAGTTGAGCGTTCTGCTGCGGACGCTGAGCAGCCTAAAGAGCCGGACTCCCGGGCTGCTGCTCTGTGAGATCATACTGGTAGACGATGGAAGCACCGCGGTGGATCAGAAGCTCAACGAATTCCTGCAGGCCAAATTCCTCGACTTGGTAAGGCATCAGCGACTGGACAGCCAGGTGGGATTGATGCAGGCTCGAGTGGCAGGAGCTCAGTTAGCTCTTGCCGATGTTTTAATCTTTCTGGACTCCCACGTGGAGGTCACCCAGGGGTGGCTGGAGCCGCTGCTTGCCCCTATTTTGGAGAACAACAGAACCTGCACTACGCCGATCATCGATACTATCGACTATGATAATCTGGCCTATAGGAGAGGCAGGCCATCGCGAGGTTTCTTTGACTGGGATTTTAATTACATTCAGTTGCCGCTGCTCAAGGAGGAGGCGGTGGCCATGCCGGCGCCCCACAAGAATCCCATCATGAATGGTGGTCTCTTTGCCATCGGACGCCAGTGGTTCTTCGAGCTGGGAGGCTATGACAAGGGCCTGAAAATCTGGGGAGCCGAGCAGTTCGAGCTCAGCCTGAAGCTGTGGCTGTGCGGAGGCAGAATCCTGGAGGTGCCCTGCTCCAGGATTGGTCACCTCTACAGGGAGGGCAGCTTCAAGGTGCACTACACCGAAAAGGGCAAGAGCAGTGAGGATAAGCTGATATCAAGGGTGAGTAGGAAGTCAAGAAATGAAAGGGAATTTATCTGACATATTCTAACGAATCCCTTTTAGAACTACCGTCGCGTGGCAGAGGTTTGGTTGGATGAATACAAGGATAAGCTGTTCGCCAATATGCCCCACTTGACTGTGATTCAGGCGGGGAATCTGGCCGAGCAGCGGGAGCTCAAGAAGCGTCTGCACTGCAAACCCTTCAAGTGGTTTCTGGACAACCTAGCGCCGGACTTTCTGCAAATATATCCCCTCAAAGATCCTGGTGACTACGCCTTTGGCACTCTGCAGAGTATGTCTTTCCCGAAACTCTGTCTGGATCGTACGGAGACTCAATCTAGTCGTCCCCAGTTGAGTCCCTGCAGCTCGGATCCCACCTTCCCGAGCAAACCAGAGCAGCAGTGGGGGCTTTCCAATGGGCGGGAGCTCCGCTCCGGCTTCAGGTGTCTGGAGGTGCGAAACAAGTCCATGGACGTTCATGTCTATCAGTGCCATCGGCAGAAGGGTAACCAATTTTGGTCCTTTGACACCAAGACCCATCAGATCGCCTTCGGTCAGATGGCTAACGCCAGGCGGTGTCTGGAGGCTGGAGAAGAGCCCCAGAAGGATGGAGTAATCATGAGGGACTGCGATACGAAACAAGTCAGGCAGCGCTGGAAATTTGGATATCAGAATACCGAGAGGCTGAAACATTTCTGGGATAATGTCAAGACCGATTAGGTTCAAGGAGCTATCCTTTATAGGTCCCATTAGCCATTAATTTGTTTCCTATTTATTTAAAATCAGTAAAAACGCTTAAGGCTTATAGCAACTACCCTGGAATTATTTTCTAGGAATAAAGTACGGAAAATCCTTATAAATACAACTCTTTGACTTTTAATACTGTTTATAAATGTAGTAAAGATGTGGCTACAGTTACAATTCCTTCTGTTTAAGCTCCTAACTCTCTGCAACTTTTTTATTCCAAAAAACTTTTCCCTCTAGATCTTCAGTGATCTGTTTGTACTGAGGTTCAACCTGCTGCTGTCCTCCGAATATTCGTACTTTATAGGTAAAATAATACAAGTCGTAGATGTTCATGATGTGCTCCATGTGGCAGCAAATGAATTGCCTTGAAACCGGAAGGCTCAGCTGGAAGAGGAAGTTAGATGACTTAGAATCAATTATTGGTAAAATATTCCTTAAACTCACATCAATCACCGGGTAATAGGAATGATCCAGGTAGTACTTGTGAAGATCGTGGGTCTCGTTCATCTGTCCTCCCAAGTGCAAGTCTGCCTCGAAGGGCAGGAAGCGATGACCCCGCCATTCATCGCGACTATCGCCGGCTAAGACATTGACATTGGTAAGACATCTTCCCAGTTCCTCGGCGGCCTCACTGTCCACCTTTTCGGGGCTGCAGATGATACTATTTGGCATAGCTTCCAGAACGAAGGCCTCGAGGGCAGCTCTACTAAAGACTATGCCACAACCTTGGTGCATGAAGACCTAAGAAAGAATATAAAATTAATATAAATTATAGATTATCTAACTGTGAATTCAACTCACCAGACCATTGAGATTCCTTAGTTTACAGCCAAAATATACGAGCTCATCGGGACTATAGGTGCTCAGCATCTGACGCAGGTTCTCCACCACCACAAAACTTGAAATACCATTAGCTTTTATCAGTATTCCTCCCACAATACTCAAACCCCTCTTACTTGTCATCGTTGGCATAGAGGAACCAGTCGCCCTTGTGGATGTGATAGCCGTGGACGTACTCCAGGTGGGCTCTGATCCGCAGCCATCTGTTGTGCAGATTCAGGAATACCGCCGGCTCCAGGAAGTGGTCAATATTATCGCTCACGAAGATAAAGTGATCGCAGTGCTTGACCCAGGTCCTTAGGATGTGAATACCGGCGTGCTGATGCCGATAGTCATAGGTCACAATAATGCAGAAAATCCGAGGCGGCGGAGGAGCCACTGAGATGTCCTTCCTTTCAGGGTTCTCCCTCTGCAGTTGCATTACCATCACCAGGAATATGCAGCACAGCAGCAGGAGGTAGATCCCATTGCAGGGGCTGCACTTGTTCTTTACTCGTATATTGAACAGTCGTGGCATTGCGAAGGCACTTCTTGAAATGGCAAATTATTGGAGACTATGGGTGGCCGGTCCGCCGACAATTTAATTATGGTGAGTGCTTTTGTCTGCTCCGAGAGCTGTGCTGCGTTGCCTTTGGTCTCCCTCTGCTCACCGCCCGCATACAAATTGCCTTTTTCAATTAGAATTATTAACCCACCTGGCATCGAAGATGTTGTGCCATTCCATTGACGATAATGGCTTTCGAGTTGATGCAAAACTTTACAGTTGGCAGCGGGGACTTGACACGAGCGGTTCAAAAGGAAATAAACTTGAGAGTCGTCCGGAAAGGGGCTGGGCCATGGCTGTTGCACAAATTCAAAGTTGAGTATCGATTACCACCTGACCAGGGACCACATCCAAAGCGTATTTAGCCCAAGCTGCTGCTGTATTGTGACACATTCATTGGAATTCCGGCCCACAGCTTATCAGGTATCTGATCCAAACACGTTCCCAGATTTGCATAGATACTTCGTATCTATTTTTGGCCTGGGCCTGCACAACAACACCATAAAGTGTCACATAAACAGAAAACAAACATATTTATATCGGTGGCGAAAAACAAAAGGCCTAAAAACACCAGTGTGTGTGTGTATGAATTTCAATAATCACATGTATGGATTTCACGTGAAAACTATGTATACGGAACCTGTGTCTCAGTTTACGTGCTCAAGTTACCACATGAGTTGTGTCATCTCCCAACAGGTAATGCGAGAAAGGCCTACACATGATTAGGGTTACAGGAAGCGACCAAAAGTGCAATATTGTGCACATTTCTCAGCCCTTAGACATGATGCAACAATGACACTTGGCAAAAGGAGGGGAAAAAACGAGGAAAAACGGAAGTAATTTTGCCCAGACAAAAGGGCAATGGGAAAATTGAGACGACAGCTTCATTGATGAACACGTCTGCCAGCCTCCCCCTTTTCCCGCATGTGCAATTGGCTATGTATGTGGGTTACTCCGGCTTACTAGGAACTAAACCAGACCCAGACCCAGTCTCGTCTGCCAATTGAAACATCAGACAGCTGCCAGAGGTGAGTCTTTTATTGAGGCCCAAATTCTATGGACTGTGGCACAAAAGTGCCAAATACTTTCATGCGATAAAGAAAGTAATAGTAATCGTACATTTCGGGAGGATATTCCACACGAAAGACTATGGCGCCCAAGGATATGGGAACGGTTTTCTGTAAACAAAATGTATATTATAATATATAATGAAGATTGATAGTGAATATATTACCTCTTCTACCTTGTGGTAGGTTAGGTTATGCAGCCACTTGATATGATCGTAGCCATCCAGAAACTGATGATCCATGCTAATGGGAATGAAGGTCTCGTGTCCAAACTCATCTCGACTATCCACGATAGTGGCATTCACATGTTTCAGACATCGATTTACCTCCAAACCTTCAGTAAATCCCTCCAGGTGAAGGCAGTGCTCGTTATTGGGTTCTTTGGAGGCAATTGTATAGCGTCTTAAAGCCTCACGACTGATCACATAGCCACTTTTGGCATAGACAAAGGCCTGAGAATATTAAATATTTAAAAATATTAATAAATATAATCTCATATTTAATTACAAACTCACCTCGTGGGTATAAATATTCTCGAGTTCGTAGCCAAAGTAGATCGGTTGACTAGGCAGATATTGCCTTCGGTCTATCATATACCGGAGATTCTCCAGAACCACAAAGCTGTAGGTGGGAAAGTACTTAAACAACTGGCGAAAATTTCCTCTGTTTTTTGTTTTTGCTTAATTATTCCTCATTCTTCATTCACGTCACAGAATCGTGCATATCAATAAAAACCATCTCTGATTCGTTGTGCATACAAACGCCCAATGCAAATATGTACAACAAATGTTATATAGCCAAATTCGATGGTGTGGGTCTGGGTCCGTGGCGATGTTCGAAAAGGAAAAAAAAAACTGACTAAGCGTAGAGCGAAAGGCAAACAATTGCCATTTAGAAAAAAACCGTGTCAACAACATGGCAAGATCCGTTTTTGAATGAATCGTGGACACGCCAAGCAAATAAAGTCCAAGTTCAAGCCGCAAATGAGCGGGGCAAACAGAGCTGGCTAAAATCGAAGGCAGGAAAAAAAATGAAACAAAACAAAAAGTGCGGACGAACATAAACATTTCGGGTTGATTATTTGCCAAGATATCAGTAATTGCGGTGAGGTGCTATATAGTACTTATATGTAGTTAAGAAGGCCTAAATGTCAAGAATCTCGATACCTAAAGAATCTCCTTGAGCCTGTCACACAGTCGTCCCATAAAACGTGAAACTTTAGTGATAATTACCACAGACATAAAGTTTTAATTACCGCCAAGTCAAGTTATCAAGTCATTTCAACGACGATTAAGCGGAGAATAAATATTCCGATTTGAATTGAATCGATTTTGTAATATTCTATGTCGGGTGTTGACAACACTCTCAATAAATCCAAATAATGTGTGACGGCATAAATTAGGGAAAACCATTTCCATTGACAGCCATCCGGCACACTTAATTGACCCCAAGACACGCACTTTTTCCCAGCTCCCGATAGGGCACACTCAATATTAATCAATAAGAGGAAAATACAACAGTTTTATAGCCATTAACGTGCCATGTAGGAGTAATCGCGAGCACATGGATTTTTTTTTAATTCAATTGAACTTTTCAAAGTGCGCAAAAATCAAAACAAATTGATAAGCAAATTATATGAGCAAAATCGAGGAATTTCAGCGGAACGGAATGACCCACATTTGAAGACCTCCGATTGATGCCTGTCTATAAGTGAACCTATAAGTGATTGCTTTCTGATTAATATATATTTATATTTTTTAGTAGGCTTACGTTCCAATTGTATAAGGGAAATCAATGGGGAATCCATTGGGTTAGGGTTGTGCTAGAACATTCATTTGTCAGGTTATCAGCATAATCTAATACAAACTATGCTAATGGACAGTCGGGAAACCATGGGAAAATTTTCCCATCCCAACCCCGAGCTGAAATTTGTACCAATTATGACGAAGAACCTCCCCGGAGAGCAATCAAGCGACTTATACACACAGAGGGAATATATACTCTCCATTGTGTTGCCCCTACAAAAGACAGATAAACTGCCGCCGCCTATGGAGATACTCGCACTTCCTTGCCGCATTTTTCTCTCTGCGCCGTTTCACCGATAAAGGAAACTCTCCGTGAGCCAAAACCACAAAGGGAAGCCCCAGAAAAATCGAACGACAATGCGAAGAATAGAACGGAACCGACTGGGAACGGGAATGGGAACGGGAACGGGAACCTAAACATAAACGGGAACATCTGACAAGCACCAACTCGGATCCCCAGACCAAGCCCAGGCCCAACTCGAGCACCAACAAATACTGCCGAAGGCTGACTGATAACTTTATCAATGAAAGAAGTCAAAATATGTTGAGTGAGGCGGCCACCGAACTCGGTGCTCATAAAAATAAACAACACGAGTAAGTAATAATGCACTGAGGGAAATCCAAATGTCTTTTATTTGTATATAAACAAGTGTAAAGCATTTAATGCGCTTACTTAAATAATAGCCAAGATTCTTAGAGCTGAAAAATATATGAGTTTTATTTTTCCCATGATTCTTTATAACCTAGAAATATGTGAATTTGAATTTTCCCAGAACAAAAGAATTAAAATTAAATTTTAATAAAATTAATATAAAAAAGAAATGTATCATAATATTATTTTCAGAATAAATAACAAAATAATATTCCTGATCAAATACCTAAATAAATCCTAGAAACTCAAAGTATTCAATAATTGCCACAAGTTTCATTTTTAATTTTTTTTAGTAGAATTCCATTTTTTTAAATATTTATACTTCTTTCTCCCAGTGTAAGAGCAACAACCGAATGCTTAAAATATCATAACAATATGAGGGCGATAAAGGCGACATGACAAAGAACTCATCGGCAATTTACGACTGCGTTGAGCAATTCAAATGAAGTTATGATCTGGCTAAGGATGGGAATCGTTCGGTAGTCCCAATCTCACCTTGAGGGCTCCACGCGGAGGAACCAGTCCACTTTGTCGCCGTAAAATAGAAAGGCGTGCATCAGCCCCCCATGCACCAGGGTCCAGTTCTCTGTGGAATTTACCTCCGCCACGTAGGGCTCCAGTTCACTGTCGATATCGCCGCTCACAAAAAGCAGCACATTGCAGTGCTTGCCCCAAGTGCGTTTCACAAACTTGGCAGTATCTGGACCATTGTAATTATAGGGTATCATGCAGAGTATCCTGATCTCATGGTACAGGGGATCCACCTGTGACTTTATATCCAATTGCTTGGGGTTCCTTTCGATGGCGCTTATGTTAAAATACATTGTGATCACTAGAAACAATATTAAGACCAAGAACAGCCCATAATAGACACGTCTCTGCGAAGTCATAGCTCTCAACTGAAGTGAAATTAATTTCAGGCCACAAAAAGTGGGAATATTGAATTTTAGATAAGACAATTTATCAGAAGATAGTTAG
Organism: Drosophila tsacasi; assembly: GCA_018904565.1. NCBI lineage: Eukaryota > Metazoa > Arthropoda > Insecta > Diptera > Drosophilidae > Drosophila > Drosophila tsacasi. The sequence continues at coordinate 22,381 of JAEIHY010018683.1, forward strand.
ATTAACCCTCTATATTGCTTGGGGTTCGATGTGCACTCAAGCTTGTTAAAAAATTTTGAAGGCACGCGGAAGTCAGCGTTTTAACCGCCTTTTGTTTATGGTTAAGCGATTTTTCAGTGGGATTAGAGGAAGCAAAAATTCTCTACTTAGACTGTTCCTATAATTAAACATTAATTTAATTCTTATTTTTTTCCTGCGCAAAAAAATAATCTTGATTCTGCGGTCGTTGACTTAATTGCAACAAAATGAAGCTAAATTGGTGAATGGTTTGACGATTGCATGTTCGGTTTTATTAGTTAATTAAAATATTTGTTAAGCCGGCCAAGTGCTAACTCGATTCGTTGTGCAAATTAAGTGTAATTACACGATTGGTTAGCCGCCGAGAGTAGAGTTTTGATAAGATTATCGCTGCTCTGATTGCATTTTAGTAATCCAATCAGGGTCAACGGACTCAGGACGTATCTGTGATGCTTACATTATGGGAGCAAACAAATCATTTGGCAAGCATTTAAGCTTTTCTACTAAATAGCAGCAATTAAATTAAAGTGTAATCCCAACGAGCGGGCTATAAAATGTAAATGTCTCCTGGGTTTAACTGCATTTCAGTTTAAGATGGGAGATGATCCAACCAACAACCTGCTGCTTCGAATCTCTTGCAGGCCAAACAAACATTAAGTTACAAAATAAAAACCTTTGGCCCATAAAATTAAACCGCAGCCAAATACGCAGAACAGACGGAAGACAAAAAGAAAAACAAATTGTTGGAGGGAAAAACAGGCTAATCTCGTGGCGCGAGCTTATCAGGAAAACAAACCTGCAGCAACCCACTTTATATGTATCCGCATCTGAAGCGTGTATCTGTATCTGCGTCTGCATCTCCATCTGCATCTGTAACCGCTGTGCCGGGCTGCTGCGCGAGCTCCCAATCCGAGTTCCAGTCCCATAATCACACAGAGGAAAATCTTATAACACGTTTTTAAATTACATATTTTTCTTTGCGAATTTATAAATATTTAAAGATAATTTATAGGATTATTAAATGGATCTAAATAACATTATTGTCTAATTAATTTATTTATCTATTGTTTTTTGAATTAAACTGCTCTATAAACACCTATAGATTATTTCTCCCTCTGCACACCTTCAATCCCAAATCCCATTCCCAGTCCCAAATCCAATCCGATCCCCCACCGCTGCACTTTGATGTTCCTGTGATGGCAGCGCCCAAGATAGGAACAGTTAGCTCGGCGCAGTTAACTCGTTCGGTCGTAGTTTTCCCGCTGGGGTTTTATGAGCCGGGTTCACGTCCACAGTACCGACTATCTTGCAGCATGCCCATAACTTTGAATCATACAACTTTTATTTGCATTTTTATTTGTTTTCCTGCAGCTTCTCGGAACAGAGCTCCTCCAACTTTTGTATATATTTTTTGTGAAGATAGAATTTAATTTTGATTTCGTTTTGCTTTTGCTTTTGTTTGGCAACGCAATCGAGGTAAATACTTGGCTTGAATTTATCATAAAGCCCCACTTGAGATTGTTGTTACAAATATATATTTTGCTGAATTTTCAGATTTAACCACAGAGAACGTTCTGTCAGTTACTAATTCGCATTCCATGCTTGACCTAATCTCAAATTGCCTTTTCATGCGGCTCTCGAAGCCAAGCCCAGCAAGCCAATCAATTTATTGTTATTCTTTATTGAATTCCAATCATAAAATTCTAACAATTTTCTTGAACGAAAATTGAGTTTGTATTTATTTTTTCTTGTTAGGTAATGTGTGGCATGCCGTGTGCCAACAAGGTACGAAACTGCAGCCTCCCAATTTATATCTTTCACCGGTTTGCCGCATACCAGGCGCCCAGAGTTGCGATACAGATAATTTATCTAAAAAAGCTTTTAATTTGTCGCTATCTCTGGCCGTGGCTGAGCTTTTACTACACTCCACTATATCTACATATATGGAAAACACTTTTTGAGCAAATATTTTCACAAGCGCCGCATTCTCGCTTGCCATTTACAATAGCAAACACATCAAATTGCAAAATCCTCGCCTTGGCAGAGGCTGCTGCCTTTTTATTTATTGCTCTTGTGTGTGTGTTTGCCTGCATTCTTTATTTGTTCTCAGTGCTGTTTTCAAACCTTTCATTCACCTTTGAGTTAAAATAAAAGCCGGGTAAATAACGCAGCGTCAGTTAGCGATGGTGTTTGCGGAAAGTCTAATGGGAATTAAACGCATGACATTTAACGAAAAAGCTCCGAAACTGACACGGCCGGTAAACAGATTTGAGGCAGTGTGTGACTTTTAATAAGAATCTCGGCAGAGCATAGGTAAACACTTAACGGAGAGCGGAACAAAACTGGATGGCCATAATCCCTGGTAATCAGCCTTGAAGCAGCTCTTCATATTTAAATAATTTTCAATAAATTTTAGGTCATTGGGCTTAACTGAAAATTTAAATATTGGCTCTGTGCTGTTTACACAACTGTTGTAGTATTTTTTTGTATGTTTATTTTCCTCGAGGCTGAAACCAATTTAAATATTATGGCCTGTTTGTGTAATATATGTATAGATTTTACAACGCGCTTGGTTTGACCAAACGTGTTGACCCCATAAAAAATATATATGTATATAGAAACGGACAAATTTTCACATTTGGTGACCGTTTTCGAACCGTTCGGGCTTGCCAATTTTTAATTTAGCCTTTGTTTTGGTATCGGTCTTAGCCGCCTGCACAAAAAGTGGGTCAAATGTTGCGTATGACGCTGTGCGCTGCCTTTGGGCCGGCGGCTGTTGGCCAACCGGTTTCGCTTTCAAACATCGGCGGCGTTTCGTCTGAGTGTATCCGAGTATCTTCCAGATACAGCCTCAACTTCGACTGGGACTCCAGTTTGAGCCACGATTTTTTGGCGCTTAATTGAAAATTCATTCAGCCAAGTCGGCGAGCGTAAACGTGGGCTAATGTGCATTTTATTAATAAATTGTCCGCTTCATTAGCTCGGGGTTAGGCCTTCTGCCCCGGCAACCTGCAACTTTCACCGCTGGATATGCAGATGTATCTGCATCTGCATCTGCATCCGAATCCGAATCCGGTGGATGGGCTTTTAATAAATTGCCCTTTGGTTGCGCTTTCTCGGAGGAGTCCACAGAGTTCGAGCTAATTATGTTGTTTATGTTGTATAATATTTTGATGTGCCCGGTGCGCCATGTACACATGTTTTCGTGGCCGCAGCGCCGTTAAAGCCGGCAATGCAAATGCTAATGGGAATAAAAATGCAAATAAAAATTCAAATAAAAATGCAAATCAAAATACAAATGAAAATATAAATAAAAGTAAAAATGGACATGCTTTGGAGCCGCCAAGGTGAAAGCATAAGCAAATGGGAATCATTGGCAAGCCCGTCACTGGCCATTTTCTTTCATAAGCAATCGGGGCTTTAACCCATTACACCTGGTAATTAGCCTGCGTAACATAAAAGCCGATACTAAAACTCATTAGCAGCAATTGCAAGTGTGCACTGGAATTATTTGTTTGAATTGCGGTAATAGCAATGAAATTATATGGCAGTCCCAAGGCGCTGCTGTAATACACAGCTACACGGCAAGAAGTGTTCTTGAGCGATTTATAAATCAGAAAAACAACATTTCCATATGCTTTAATTTAGATCATAAATTATATTATCTGGTGCTATGAATATTTAAATGAATTAAATAGAAAGAAGATTTATTGAGGAATTTTAATTGTATTTATCGCCTTTCAAAGTATATTATTTTATTGAAGTTAAGATTTTAATTATTATTTATTTATTATAATTTTAGTCAACAGCTTAAAACGCAGTGAAGGAGTAATTTTCAAATATACAAAGCACATATATTCTTGATCATCCGAGTCGTTCTAGCCAAGTCCGGCAGAAACAAATTTTCTATCAAAATTTGTTCAATTTTTTAATTTTATTTATAGTTGCAAAAAATTTACAAAAATGTTGAATTTTTAAAATTTGAACCTTATAAAATCTAGCAAAAAAAGCTTTCCGAATTGAAATTAATGTTTTTTTGTCTTAGCTATGATATATTTTCATTATCCAATTGTATAGTAAGCTGCAAGGGTAAACAAACATCGGTTTTCTGAAGTTAGCTTACTTTCTTTGTTTTACTAGTATCTATATTTTTATATATTTTATATAAAACTATACTAGTAAACGTGCCTCTGGCAAATTACCTTTTTTTATGGTCTAGAAATTATTTATTGATATGTTATTATATTGTTGGAGCTAGTAAACTTCACATTATCTTGATTTATTATGCATTTATTATTCGATTAGCGTTTTGGAAGGAACGAATTAATTCAATTTCAAAGTGCTTATTAACACTTTTAAATATTCAAACAATATGGTATTCATTTTATTTTAATTATTTTTAAAATATTACGCATTACTTTGTAGAACGCCCTATTTAAATAACTTATTTAGAGTGCTGCTTTTACCCTCAGTGCGGGTTATAGTATGGAATATTTTTGGTAACTAACATGGGCCGCACTTTTAGTTTTCTTCGCAGGGCAGCTTGCTTTCGATATGGAAATGGAACGTGAGGGGATTACCTGAGCGAATGACCACGCGCTTCAGGTTGGAATTTTTTGCATTGTTTCTGCCGTGTGTCCAGAATCGCCTAATTAAACGATTTGCACACATTGTGGCAAACTCGCAAACTGGCAAACTGGCAAAGCTGGCAAACCGACAAATCGGTGGGCGTGTTTTGGCCAAGCTTTCGGACCGAGCCAGAGGACAAAATCCATAGATCATTCGGACGCTTGGGAAAGCGAGAGAGAATTTGTTTAAATATTTATAGATTCCAGACATGAGGTTAAGTTAGTTAGGCGTCGCATCGGGGAATATGTCATAAACTGTCAAATAAACTAAAAGCGATTGTAAATCACCCCGGCAATTGCAATTAATAATTATTATTGTTTTGCATAAGCCCCTCGCTTACAGGTGAGGGAAGTTCACTGTTCCCACCGATATGCAAATGGCTCAGCTAAGAGGTTATTCCCCGGAACCTCGGCTACTGCCAAGTGCAATTCTGCACCCATTTCACACTTCCCCGGTCACGGATCACCCATCAGCGATCACCGTTTGGCGAACGGCGATCGCAGGTCGTGAGATAAATAACATTTATTGCGGTCGCATAAATGCAATTTATTCGCACTCTTCCATATGGATTTCTAGTTAGTTGTCGGTGATTTGTTTACCCATTCAAATGGTAATAACAATAATAATAACGAAGCACGGAAACGACTGCTGCAACTGCAACCGACCGGTATATATAAATATAGCCCAGCCCGATGATAATACATTATTATTGTGATAAAAAACAACAGTCACAGTCAGGCAGCAAAGAGCGACAAATCCATTGCAATGCCATATATAAATTTCCATAGAACTCATTGCATGCGCTGATGTCGATAGCGTAGATAGTGCTACACGATAGTAACTTAGTGGCAGCCGTTTGTTCAGGTTAATCAGGCGCTATCTCATCGGGGGGATGGAATGCGAAAAATACAGCGTTTGCACGTGGGGGAAAAGCGGAAAAAAAGGCGAAAAGATGGAGCAACTCTCGGATGTCGAGACCTACCGCAATCCGTATTGCCTTCGGACGGGGACGATACACGTTTTCCGGCACGGGAGCAGAGTCACGTCCAGCGATGCTAGGAAGACCGTGTTCAAGATCATTTATTATGTCTATTGTCTTCCAGTCCCAAAGCCCCACTACCATTCCCAAGCTAGAAGCTAGAAGCGAGGCGATTTGCATACCTATACATGGAGCAGCCAGCTTATCATGGCGAAATTACAATTGCACAAATGTTGCACAATGCACACTGGCTCGGTGGCAATAGAATAAGCTATCACGTCCCCAGCTCAATGTCAAATCGAACTGTCTCTATCTGTCCATCTATCTGCATCCCATCTATCTATCTATCTATCTATCTGTATCCAGCTATCTCAATCCGCCGGATTGTTGTGCCGGAGGGGGGGACTATTTGTAAAGCTCAACAAGGAACGTGGGGCAAGTCCCGTGGCAAAAGGATTTGTATTCCATCTGTTCGTAGCGTCAATCAAATCACTTGCTGCAGCATCAATGAATCAATTTGAATGCCAACTGATTGATGGCAAAATAATTATCAATGCAAGTGCGACAGATGGAGCGAATCGCAGCGAGGGAGAGAGCGTTAAAGACTCGTTGTAGGTTGTTAAATTCATGTATAATTTATTAATAAAATAATAATTAGCTTGTGGCCTACTTAAACCTAATGACAATATGGGAATCAGTGTTACATTAAGTACAATCTGTTGTCGGTTTAGTAACGTCTTTTGATAATCACAGCGCTTAGTTTAGTTGCGTAAACTGTTTGATGCATGTATTTTGCCAGCATGAACGAACGAAAATATCACAGTTGGGCTCGGTATCCGTGAAAGATGGGGCTTCACCGCTTCACATCGTCTTTCACCTGGCCGTCTTTCGTCTTGGCTTTCTTCTTCTCGTCGACGGTCTTGTAGGAGCTGCCGAATACCTCCGCATAACTGGGCACAATTGGCATCATCACAAAGTTCGGCTTAGTCTCGCACGTGGGCGATGTTGCTGTGGCTGTTGGTGTTGATGTGGCTGTTGCTGTTGCATTTGCTGTTGTTGTTCCCAGTGCTGAGGTTGCTGATGTTGCAGTTGCTGGAGTGGCTGGCAGCAGCGGCATTGTGACCTCACACAGCTGAGGAGGTGTCTGCTGGCTAACCAAGCTCTCAACGATGGGTGCAGGCTGTGCGGGCAGCTCCTGGATGTTGCTGCTGCTCCTTTCCTGCTTATTGAACACATTGAACACACTTGGATAGACAATCAGGCACGATGACTGCGGCGACTTTTGCAGCAGCTCGAGAGCCGCCTCGTAACTGGGCAGTCCCGATACCAGAGTGTACTCCGGCACCGGATCCTCGGCCTCCGGATGCAGCTTCAACGCCTCAATGTCCACAATGGTGCACTGCGTCGAGCCATTTGCATTGTTGCGATCTGGAAAAACAAAGAACAAATAATTGTTGAAATGGAAGTGCTTGGAGATTAATCAAGAGAGACCTCGACCTAGTTGCAATATTGTTTTCTGCTTGCATTTGTTTTTCCCTTACTTTTCAGTGTCATTAACTCGCTGAAATATTTTCTCTGGCGTAATTGCCTTGGCACCACTTTCGAATTGAAGGTAGTTGAATTTCACTTTTCGCATTTATATACGTTTTTTCTCTGCTGAAAATGTGCTAATTTTATCAAGGCTTTTTGTAACTCACAAATTTCAGACAGAGATTTAGAGTTCGTTCTTGAACTTCTGAACTGAAAAATAAATTATTTTTACGACCCCGGTAAGTGGAGGATATATAAATGAGATTGTTGCCTTTGCCTAGACCTGATACGGAGTGAGTCATTAGCTAATGATGACGGAGATGTGAAGGCACTTAAGTCCGGCATAAGACGCATAAAAAGATTTCCACTTCTAATGGAGTATTTCCTAGAGCGTTGCCTCATATTTACCTGCTAACCTAATTTCTATCATTAAATGTTTTATGACCGGAGAAGGCCTGCTATTAAAGCTGTGGAATTTTTGCCTACATGTACTGTTGTTGATATTATTTTTGGCTAATCGGACGCCACACTCGATAAGATTCCAATCTCAATTAGCACTTGGTGTTTTTTAATGCGGAATACTTACAATTGCGCTTCCAGGTTCGGAATTGATGGTACAGGAAGCAGGAGCAGATGCAGAACACCATCGAGATGAGGATTAGGGTGAAGACGATGCCGATCCACACCTCGTTCATGAACTTGTCGTACTCCAGCTGCTGCTGCAGTTGGTCCACACTGCTGCTGTCCAGCACCACTCGGTTGGCCACATCGAAGTCCATGATCTCCTCCGCTTGGCCGGAGCTGGAGTTTCTGGCGGGCAGGTGATGCTTCAGCTGGATGGAGCTGAGGATCTGGGCGCCGATCTGCTTGAGGAATTCGCTGTTGGCCAGCGCGTCCAGCGTGCTGATCGTGGGCGTGGAAGAGGCCTCAACAACGGGTGAGCTGCGACCGCTGGTGAGGATCTGCTGGGCGGCGGCGCCGGCGTAGTGATCGAAATGCAGGTCGTGCGACAGCTCGTAGTTCAGTGCGCGCGGCAGGCCCTCCATGGCTGGTTTATATATGTGGCTCTTGTAAGATAGCTATCTCTGGGTATCCGTATCTGTGTCGGCACACTTTCACTGTATCTTGCGGATCGTTCTTAATCTCGTTTTCGGTTTCTTTCTTTCTCTTCTCTAAGAGCAGAAACACGTCCGGCTAGCTCTAAGTCGACAAACAAACTGATTTGTGATATAGCGTACGATCCGGCGATCAGTCCCGAGCAGCATTGCCAGCTCAACGCCGTTTCACTCAAGAGAGGGAGAGAGAGACAGTGGAAGGTAGCGAGTGAGAGCTCGCATCTACCTGGCCAAGATCACTCCTCCTCTCGGACTGCTGCTCTTTTGCCGCTCCGCCATGCACCGCTGAGAACGTTCTCTCGGCGTGAAACGATCTTGTAATTCTCCGGAGCGTATCTTTTGTGCTCCCACAGACAATGCCTCGAATTATGGTACCATAATTGGCGTTACAAAGCGGCGCACATGTTGCCCAGGGAAGCCAGAGAGAGGGAAATGGTAAGGGTAAGGGGACGATCACTGCCCAGAGAGAAGGAGCAGGAGCAGGAGCATCGATCTTCATTTCTCAGTCGGCCTTTTCTTCTGCTGAGCCTTCTGCTTCTTCTCACTCTCCTTCTTCGATTACGGATCGGTCTGCGAGCCGAGCAAATGACATATCTTCAGTTGTTTGCACTCACAGAAAAGAGAAACTATAAGAAATGAGACAATTTAGGGAGTAACAAAATTAATAAAATTACAAATAAATTGTTTTTTAATTTATTTGGCTAAAAATTGAAATAAAATTTACATTATGTACAAAATTATGGAAGTAACTATAGGCTTTCAGAAGCTAACTTTAACATAACTATAACATATCAATTTATTTATTTTCGTTAAATATTTGTCATCAAAAATAGCCTAAAAAGAGAAGTAGTATACATTTTTCCTATAAATTTATATTATCTAAGCTTGTAGTAATTTTTATTTTAGTTGTTCGGGGCACTTTCTCTTCTCTGGGTGTACGTACAGCTCTTGGTTCTTCTTACTTTTCTTTGTTGTTTTTTTTTTTTTAGGGGAAGAGAAATTATTGCTGTAGGATATAATGTGTTTCTGTTGTTGTTGTTGTTCTTGCCCAGCTCCCGCCCGTCTTGTTCTTCCTCGATTTCTTCTCATGTTATTTTTCCCTTTGGTCTGGCGGAGTTTTAAATTACAGCTACGTGCAGATATCTTATTTCGGGCAGCAATTTTGTGGGCGACGCGCTGATCACCTGGCTCTGGGTTGATCACTTTTTGGCGATAGGCAGCAGGTAGGGTTAGGTAAGGATCCCTGGGCCCTGGGAATGGCACTGTAAAAATGGGGATTGGCACTGGCAGCGAGGTTCGAATAGTTGCAAGAGTTGACCATTTATGGGATTGATGTGTGTGTAATTGGAGGATTCGTGGAGGCGCAGGGAGACAGGGATTAGGAGAAGAAGGGAGAAGATTATCCTTGCAATCAAAGAGGAGCGGAGCTAGGTATGACATAATCTTGAACAAGAAAGATGAAGTTCTAAAAGAGATTATCCTTTTCAGGTTGTCAGGGGAAACATATATTCAACAGCAAAGAAAAACTAAGGGATTAATTCGGGCTAGAAATTCTTCAGGAAAATTACAACGAATTAATAAATTAATTACTTGATACACAACATGGTACTTAATGTAGTTTATTGGAGTTAAATCTTTTTATTAAATATTTTATAAATATAATATGCGTACAAATAGTGTATTCATTCATTGAGTTATTATAGATATTCAAAAATTTCTTCGCTGAAAGCCTCTATAATTCTGCCAACATATTCTTCTAATCCCAAGAAAAGTAAAATAGTTTAAAAGCATTTCCTTGGCCTCACAACTGCCCAATAAATCAAGTAAAAATTCTACAGGCCTCCCCTAATAATTACCCACAAAGAGAGCCCCGTCTTATCCGATCCCCCTTCGATAAAAATCACATAAATACAAGCACTCACAACAAGCGGGATAAGATCAGCACCAGAAGATGGAGAAGAAATTGCCTTTTCAACAAGACAGCATCCTAAGATGAGCCTCGTTGCAATTCACAAAGGGTTGCCTATACTCCGATTCGGGATGAGCTCATTGAAGAGCAGGGCCAGCCAGTAAGTGAGCAATCCTTATCAAGATGGGCTAATCTCGTCGAGGAAATGAATCAGCAGAGGTTGCAGCTCCGCGCACAAGAGACGAGATTAGCCAGAGATGCCGGACGACGATGACGATTTTGCAGTTCATTCGGGGCGGGGCGGGGCATTAGGCGGGCATTCTCTGGTTAACTGGTGGCTAACCCCAGACATTCTGACAGACCCATATACCACACATATCCCAGGCCACCTCTACTTACGCCAGGTATGCATGCGGTTCTTTTGCAATCAACTGTCAGGGACCGTGAGAAGAGAGACAATGGCAATTTAATTAAGCAGGCTAAGGCTAGGGTCTTAGCCCGCCTTGGGTCGTCTTCGGGGTCTCGTACCTATCGGGGTAGTTCGGTAGTTCTGCGGGGCTCTCTTCTCCATTGTGGTCTTGTCTTCGCGCCGCTTTCTTTTCCTTTCTTTGCACGTCGGCTTAGTTGACCGACTTGGACCAAGTAGCTTTAATTTAAGACCCTAATGAGCCATTTAGGCATTCTGGGCTTTGTGTCTTCAATGCCGACTACTGTGTGTGTCTCTGGTCTTCTCTTCGTTCCCCCGGACAAAAGTTAAATTAATGAGTCCACGGCCAGTTGGAGTCTTTAGTCTTTAGTCTGTGGTGTTTGGTATTTGGTCTCTGGTCTTTTAGTTTTTGGGGCCTCTGTTCCGAATGCGGGTGATGCTCCACTGCTGCGATGCTCTGATGCTGATAAAGCAGCTTAATTTTTCACTGACTCCCCGAGATCGTGGTGCTTTGCATAATGCAGCTACAGATTTTTACATAGTTTATTAATTTTTCAGATTTCGGCTTAGGTATTTCACCGCTCACCGCTCACCGCGCCCCCCGGGCGCTTGTCAACCGCTTCTGACACTAATAAATCGGCTTAAATTTGATCTTGAGCGGTGTATTTTTTGATTCCCCGCCCAGCTGAGGGCATTTTGTATCTCGGGGGTTACTTACCATGCATCTGTGTGTGCATTATTGATGATGCAGACTGACCTTAGCTAGAAGTCGGCCCCAAGAATCCACCGATTGAGCCCCAGAGGTATGCTCAGCCTTATGGACAGTGATTTAAGTGGACTGGCTTTAATTATATAGGAAATACTGGGTCGGGGGAATTACTTCGGATCGAGATATGGTGACGTATCTACTCTGTTGTTCTTTCTCTATATATTTTTTTATGAGTATATTGCAATTTACAAAGTAATTGTGACTTGTCTACGTCAGCCAGTCAGCTTGTAATAAAATGTAATTACTTTTAAGTGCTAACTCTTAAGTGGAAACAACATTGTCTTTAATGGATTATCAGTCCGGCTTGTGACGTTCGGAACCTTGAAAACTATTACCGATAAGAGTCTAAATTAAAGCCTCTAATGATGCGTAGTTTTTTGTTGATTTTGTTTCAAACAGTGCGTATTTTGGGAGATAATAATAAAAAATGTGTGCGTCACTTTATACTAAACAAGACAGGAAGCTAACTTCGCAAGTTAAATTTTGTATACCCTTACTGCTTGCAATTTTATAATTGAAACGAAATCAATTAAGACTTAGCCGAACAATAATTAATTTCAACTCGAAAAGATCTTCTGTCTATGATTTTAATAAGTAATTAAATGTGCAAATGGATCTTGATGTATATCAAATAGATTTTGATGAGTTGTGGCAACGAAAAGGCCATTATAGCATTTAAAGAAAGAATTTGAAATTAATTTTTTACTTTAAATAATGTATTCCCTATACCATTCCTACCTTTATGTCATTAGAACTTCATCCTTCTTAATGAATTAAATTTTCAGCTGGAACCATTTCTCGGGAGCAATCAAACCAGCAATTAGCATCTCGGCAGGACTCACTTAGCGCCTGGGAACGAAAACCCTTGCTATATGACACTCACTTCCCTTTAACTCTAATTGAGTTATAAATTCAACCCTCGATTTTTGGCATACATCTAAATTCGAACTGATTTCCATATAATTACGGGGCACACGGAACCGCTCTAATTGAGTGATCAGGAGCAGCATGATGGACGCATCAGTCGCGCAGCTCTCGGGATTCAAGGGAAAGCCAGGACCTCAAGGCAGGAGTTCCAGAAGGATGAAAGACCTAGAACCACCCGCAGGGACAGGGGCCATGAAGCCAGGACATCCTGCAGGGCAACTAGAAGCACTTGTCCTGCCCTCCACTCTGACTTTTTCTCACCCAGCCGGGGGGGCGCATTTCTGGATATGAGTCCGTAGCTGTATCTGTATTTGTATCTGTATCTGTATCTGTATCTTTGCCTTAAGTTTTTTGTTTCCAAGCTCAGCAAGACGCAATGCAACCAACTGAGCTGTGACGACGAAGGAGAGCCGGGAACTGAGAACGGAACGGGAACGGGATGGCCAGGTAATTGCTGCAGTTGTCGGGGGGCAGCGATGCGAGGCATTTGTCACATGGACCGGAGCCGAGACGTGCCGCTGCCATGGGAAAGTCATCCAGCCAACAGTTCCCTAATCTGTGATATAGGTCATGCAACCCTCAAGGTTCCGAGTAGGTTCCATTGCTCCTAGGCTCGGCATTGTCTCTGGTCCCTTTGTGTGCGTCTCTATCTCTCTTATGGATTCGTAGAAATTACGCGTGAGCATGCCAGCCATCCTTTTCATATTCCTATGCCAAAGTAGCTCGGGCCCATTATGTTCTGCATCTGAAGACAACAAGTGCAGCGTTGAGTGCGCCTTTTATTCCAGGCACAATTAAAAACGCAGTTGTGCATGCAGTTGGCCTGGCCAGTAAGGAGGAGGAGAAGGAGCTCCGAGTCGGGCTCAAGTTTAGCCGGCTAAGTCTATTTTATACCAGCTAAGCTCCAACTCCAACTCCGACTGTTCGGCACCCACCCATTCAATGTCAATGAACCGCAGTTGTAATGTTTATACGCCCATCACAGTTACAGATACGGATACAGCTACAAGAGCAGTGAGAAAAATATCTGAGGGATCCGAAGTTAAAGATTAATATAGTGGATATTAGGAATGGTATTTCAAGGGAAAGGTTTATTTAACTAAAAAATATAATTGAGCGTTCTCTGTGATATAAATATTAAAAAAAAATTATTTTTTTTATAGAAAATAACCCTAATAATTTGTCTCTGTGCAGCTGCAGATAGAGATACAAACACTGGGGAACGGAGCACTCCAAAGTTGTCCACCTTCCGACGCTGTCGTTGCTTGGATTTTACTTTATTTGTTTATGGTTTTGCCGTCTGATTATCTTGGGCGCGTTTTAGCCTCAAGTTCGTTGCGCTTGGCCAGACTTCACTTCGCTCTCCCAGAGCTACGAGCTCCTCCCATGTAGTACTTATGATGTTTTTCCATTTTATTGTCGTCGTCTTCGGAACCGAACCCTTCCCCATCACACATCGGCTGTCAGTTCTTTTTTTTTTTTGGTGTTTTGTTGGTTTATCGCTCCAAAGGTTTTCTATACAACAATTGATTGAACATTATTAGCACTCAAGCATAAATTTGTTCGACATTCTCGACAGAGTTAACTGGCTTCAAAGTTCGTAGCTTCGCTTCTGGAAGAAACAGCTGTAGATGATGAGATAGATTCAACATATAGATACTTTTACGACCCATTTAAGATATCTTTAGGCTTATGACAGATAGTGGGAATGTAAACAACTGTAATTATAATTTATGCCTAGTTCTAAGGGCTTCTAAATGAATGCAAATGTCAGAATAAGAAAACCAGATCCAGTAAATTAATAAAGATTCAAAGTAGAATTGTAATTTCCTTTAAAAGTGCAAGTAGCTCGGTTAAACCAATAATTTAATTAATTAAAATTGCATATGAAATCCACCTAAGTAAGCAAAACAAATCTGTAACGCTTTTTAAACCACTTTTATTGACTCATTTGCCGCCTAATTGAATCCTCCTGGCTGCTTTCACAGTTCTCGGTGGAACGCGGAATGTGGTAATTTCTGTTTAATATGCCCTCTGATCGCCTTTATTAATTATCCGTTGTGATTTATCGATCGCTTGCGTTGACAGCAACAAGTTGTTGCCGCCTGGTAATGACGATTAAATCAAAGTAGCTCTCGAGTTGAGGAAGTAATCAAGCCGTGTAAAACCATGTTAGATCTGTGATCATGCAAATTATGGGGGAGTTGAGCGGTATCCGTAACTTCTCATTAATTTCCTAGCTAATCTTTAAAGTAATCGAACTGAATCTGTTGTAATTTCGTAAAGCGGATTCTGATTCAATCAAATCCCAACTAAATTCCCTGCAGTTTCTGGCCAGTCATTGAACCCGCGCGGGGAAAACCGGTTTGATGAAGACTAGTTTCGCACGTGGAAAATATTTAATTGTATTAACATATCGAACTTGTGCAATAAACCGCAAAGATCATCAGCTTGTGTTGGTGCCGCCGCCACACAGTGTGGGATCTCTTAATAGACCCATCGACCCACAGACCTTTAACATCGATTTTCCCTCGTCGTCGTGGTGGAGGGGGTGGTAGAGACTTATCAATTAACCTTAATTTCGCACTCGGCGCCCAGCCGATTTTCTCTTCCGATTTCCACTTAAGCCTCGATTCATTGACTCTTTGGTTCTACTGACCCCAATTGGTTTCGTCAGGCCCTCCGCCGATGAATCGATCAATAAACAAATTTTTATTATTGATTATCGTGTCGTGGTCATGCTGGCAACTCCCAAGGTGTTGGGTGTTGGTTGTTGGGAAAGCCTTGGCTCTGGGGCTTTCTTGTTCCTTATCGAGGGCCTCTTATCAAATGATATGCAAGGTGCTCGGGGGGATTGATGGACTTGGGTAATTCATCAATGCACTCTCTCTGTTTTCGGGGCTCCCTCCCCTTTTCCTGGGGCCCTTGTAGCCCTTGTCATTATTGACATTACGAATGTTATTGATTGTCGGGTTTTCTTCGCTGTCTGCCTTGGATTCGGTTTTCATTTGCGCCTCACGAAATCGAAAGTACATGTTAATTATTTCCACACACCTGCATTCAACAGGGACCTCCACAGATCGATTTCCACTGATAAGCGCATTACTTTTCGAGTGTCGCCGGGAGAAACAAAAACATTTTCCCTGCCCCACCGCTTTTTGTGTCAATCAGGCCTCGAAAAGAGTTCAGTTTCAAGTTTTTTTTTTTTTAATATTTTTCTTGTGTTGACATTTCTTTTTTCCCTTGATATTTTTCTGCCTCGTCAACGTTGCATGCAAACAAGATGGGGCATTTTTTGGGGAAAGGGGTTTTGAGTTGAGGGAGTCCCGCGACCGGCGACAGTAGCATTACAAAGCATTTGATTTCGGCTTAACAATTCTGGGAAGTGTCACTCTTGGTGCTTTGTTTTTTCTCTCTGTATTTTAGCCCCTTTTTAGATTCACTTTTTCCCCGGTTTTTCTCTTGGATGTAAATATTTCGGTTATTGGGGCATTTGAAAGGGGACTTGAATGGTTTGTTAGCTATTCAATGGCAGCTGAGTGATGTGGCTAAAAGGATGCAACAATCGGTCTGAGTGGCCGTGAATGGAGTGAAAGTGAATTTTTTGGATACACAAAGGCTTAAGATTTTATTAATGAATTTAAATGGAGACAAACTGAAGGCTTAATTTAAAAAGAAAATATTAATTTTTAAATATTTGTACCTCACATATAAATCCCCCTATTAAATGCCACATTGTCAGGCTCAAATAAAGTGGTACATTTTCATATGCTCATCTTATTAAACGCTCTCCCTCCGTTTAGTTAACGTTAAAAGCAATTAAGATAAGATAATCTCCCATCATTCCGCACTATTTGCATTCGTAATGGGATTTTGCACGCCCAGCTTTTCCGCTTTTCCCCCGCCTTTCTCCCTTTCTGCCACTTTTCACACGCTCTTCTGCGAATGTTCCAATTAGACACCTTTTACTTTATAGTATATACTATAAATACGTGCATGTATAGCCGGGAGTAGCTGTCTCACACCCACGCTAAAAATTAATTGCATGCTACCTTTTACACGCGCACCTGATGGAAATTTATACACGGATTGCCGCCGGCGCTTTTCTCGCCCGTCTAAAGCCAAAACTGAAGCGGGGACTGGGTCGCGCTTATTTAAAGTCCAATCTGCAACAATTCAATTAAGCCAATAACTAAACCAATTTGTAATGCGCTTCAGCTTTTCAGCTACAGCTACGAATTGCGATCACGATGCTGGAGCACTGGGCAAAATTAGTTTGAAGATATGTTGTAAATTGTTTTAATTAGATATATTTAATTTATAAGAAGAGGAGTTAGCTGAAACCTTAATATGGAATTCTGTCTAATTATAATTAGTGATTTGTTAGTATGTGAAATTAATTGTTACAAGACATACCTGAGTTATTTACCCGCAACAAAAACTCTTTGAATTTGCTCATAATATGATTCTCATACCCTTATGTATTTTTTGTCAGTGCTCTGCTGATGATGAGGGAAATCCACGACTTGGTCGCAAGGAAATGGAAAAGTCCAAAGACAAAGCCTGGCCCAGGCAGCGGCTCCAAATCCAATTAAACTAGTGACAACGACACTGCATCCACTGCTAAAAAGGGCAAGTAGCGAGGGGCAAGGGGGAGTGGTGGGACTTCTGGGCGATTTTCCCAGGCTCTGTGGGGCTTTCGGGGGCGGTGGGAACTGCGAGAGCTGGCATAAAAATTGAATAAAGCGCAATTTCAACTGGACGACGGAGCAATGTGGCCATGTTGCTGCCACCTGCTGCCTGCCATGTCTGCTTTACATTTGCAAAAAAAAATACACAACCAACCAAGAACCCGACTTCAAAGCAATTGCGACATAATTAAGTTGACAACAACAGATACAACAGCAACGGCAACAAAATAATAAAAAACAGCAACAACAGCAGTAAGAGAGTGAGCGCAACAGTGGCAGCGACACCAGCGAGCGATTGACACCACTGACCCAGTTACGTGGCTGGGTAGAAACGGCTAAAAGGAAAAACTGCGAAAAACTGGACGAACTGGGAATGCACACAGGCTACAGTGGGAGAAAAACTGAGCAAGTTTGACAGAAATCGAACTAGAATTAATTTACTTAGAAGTACCTACAATAAGAACTTGATTTATTGGTTTAATGACTAAAGCTCTCAAGATGAAGATGAGTCTAATCTATGATTTTATTTTGCTTAGAAACTTAATTATTTTATTTTCTTTCAGTGCAGTCCTGGGCCTGGTTAAGAGCCAGCCGCGTGACGTCGTCGCAGCCGTAGTTTAAAATTGAAAATTAAAATTGTTAGACAGCGTGTCGCGCTGTCGCCTGTCAGTGGCATTTGTTTGAAGCGAAAACCCTGCGGTGATATATACACTCCGCCAAAACGGACGGGAAGTGACTTTGACATGGTCTTTGACCAAAGGATCGGGCCAGTTGAGAGCTGGGAGCCATGGGTGGCTATAAAAGTCGGACTGAGTCGGGGATTAGCTCAGCAGTTTGATGGGGCTGAGAAAGTAAAATAACAAGGAAAGTCTGTTGAAGAGGAATTGCTCAAAAGACACATACTTGGAGAGGGTTTAGAGGTAATCTTCAGTCAATAAATGGCTTAAAAGGAACGTAAACTAGCTGTAGGGGAATTTTATTTCAAGTATATAAAAGAACAAAGCAAGAGTTTAGAGGGAAATAGTATATCAAAAGGGAATAATGAAGAAGATAGGAGGGAAACCTAAACAACTAAATTAAATTAAATTATTGCACTTTTATAAAAACTATTTATTTAAAAAAAATATCTCAGATTAATGTTCTTTAGCCTTCTGCTGGTCTTGCCAAATTTTATGCAGCGTCTTGACGAGTTCAGCAGACCCAAACTAAACACTAAGCCACACACACTGTTTTTTTTATTTGGTGGCAGTTTTAACGGGTTTCCAGCAGCTGGCCGACTGGCCTGTCTGGCTGGCCAGATGCAGGGAGTTTGATAGCTGGGGGAGTCGGTAGTTGGCTGTCTGGCTCTGAGCCTGGCCACCCCCAAAACTCCCCCCCTCTTGGCCATTTTCGCACCGCCATTGTCAACGGCTCGGCTCTATGGCAACGTCAGACGGCGGGCGCTTTTAATGTTTGCTCTCAGCGCCAACGACAAAATCCAATTAAAGAAATTATGTTTACATATAAAAATTTATAAAATAAAACTGAAAAAGAGAGAGACACGAAACCTGCTAACATTTGTGGCAAATTGTTATTAAAAAGCTTAGCAAACAAACTGTTTGACAGACACTTGCAGCATTAACGCCTCAACCGCAACGCCGGTTATTTAGTTTTCTTTTAATATTTTCTTTTACTTTGAGAAAGAGAGAGTGCCAAGTGGTTTGCCAAGGACCTGCTGACTGGAGGAGGAGGAGGGACTGCAGGCGAGTAATTCCAAAATCCACACATGCTTCAGTCCTTCGTTGCTGGCATAATTCCTATGAAAACAAGCAACAACAAAGGATACACTTATTCTGTGAGATACCAGATACTATTTAGTGGCCATTGGCATCATATTGTATAAGAAGGAAGTGGGAGACGGCTGCCAGTTGCCGGGGAGCGATCCTTTATGAAAACAAATTGCTCGAATTTCAGGGCACTCGCATTGTGTCTTAAGGATATACTTATACATATGTGGGAGTGCAGACTTAAGTGCATTTCGGTATGGATTACACGTGAGCCCTAAGGAAGGATATGTGTTGGACGCAAAGTGGGACAAGTTACAAATTTGTCCGCCTAATAAGGAAGTTGTTGATGTGCTCAACTGCTTTTTTTTATGGATGATGCAGCCCCTGGAAATTTCCCCTGGCAACTGCCTGGCCAGTAACATCTTTATCCTTATCTATATCGGATGATTCAGTTTTCCATGTCGAAGATTAGGTAAAGTTTTGTGTTTTGTGTTATCATCGAGTGACGAAGTTTGCTTATCTGAAAGTTACATTTTATTTTTATTTGGGATTGGTGATTCACAAGGGATGATGCCAGAAAAAGACTTGAATTTCATCTAGTTAAATAAATATGAAGATACCTAGATATGATTCATATTAAAGGGAATTTCGGTTTTCCTATGACCCCAAGCAATGAAAAAAAATATTTTCACAAGGTTTATATTTTTTATAAAAATCTTTTAAGTTTATTAATATTTTTAATTACTATTTATTGCCAGGCAAGGTATTATGGTTTCATTCAAGGTCACTTACGACCCTGTAAAATTTAAGTAATTAATTATTTATAGCTTAGTTATTATATTTTTAAGCTTTAATTTGCCCAAAATGATGAAGGATAAATATTTAAGAGAAGCACATAACACAGTAAGGGAGTCATTTCAACCCCATAAATCGTATATATTCTTGATCAGCATCAACGGCCGAGTTTATTTTGAAAATTTTTTCACACATTTTAGTTTTACAAAAATTATATATTATATTTAGTAAGCAGATTTTGAAAGGTAATAGAAACTAGCAAAGTAATGCTTTCCAAATAGAAATGTATGATTTATAAACGAATTTATGCTCGATTTTCAGGATCCAATTGCAAGTTGCAAGGGTATAGAACCTTCGGATTCCCAAAGACGGCTTTCTTTCTTGTTCCTAATAAAAAATAGGTTTTTTTCCCTTAGATCATTTATTCTATTGTTTATTAATTACATTTTTACACAACATCGGTTACTTTTCTTTTACATAAGGCTTAAAGCAATTGTTTTAATTTGTTAGACTTTTCCCATCTTCCTTTGGTCTTGCACCTCCCGCGATGCTTTTTCAATTTGCCCTTTGAATCTCAACATAAATTTTATCTCTAATTACGACTCCTGCTCGACCAATCCAAAAGTGCAGAGGGCAGGGACCATTTTCAAATTTAACTGCCCCACAAAAAATCTCCAAAAAAGACATAAATCTAATTTGGCCGTGTGCATTTGGTTCTTTTATGGCCACGGACCATCCGAGGCAGCAATGACGATGATGATGATGATGATGGGCTATCTAAGCGCTCCAAATCCATTTACCTTTTGCCCACCTGGGCACGAAATGGGTGCGAGAATGGGCCAAAAAACGAACCGAAATGGCCAAAGTTGAAAGGGAGTCAATGGCAACAATAAAACGGGAAACGGGAAACGCGAAAATTTCCCAACGCCGCACGAAAATTATTTTATGATGCTTTTAAACTAATTTTCTGGAAAAACAACGTGCAAACGGATTTTCCTATAGCCACCGCCAGCCATTGCTGTTGTTTTTCTTGTTGGTGGGGAAAAACTGTTGACTGAGGACGCGTGGGCACGTAAAAATTTTTATTTTATTTGCCAGCGCCGGCAGCTAACAAATTTTTGAAGTAAAACGCGTGGCGGTCGCGAGCAGTGAGTTCTGAATTTTAGATGCAGCCAGGAGCAGCTCACAGGTAACAGGTAACAGGTGAGTCCTTCCTGCATACTCCAGCTCTGCACCATAGTTTCCAGTCACGAACTAGTCATAAAATTAGCGTAAAGGTAGAGAGGCCTTGGATTCGGAATATTACTTTTGCCTCTGCAATTATGCCGAAGACACTTTCCGTTTTGTACGCCATCAATCTAAATTACGGCATAAAATTTTCCGCCTAAGCCGGCCTTTTGTGCCGTAATAAAAATATTTTAATGCCCGGCGACAAATTGATTTATCTGACAGTCTAATCAACTCGGGGGGATTTTGATAGATCTGTGTGGCAATTTATGAATGGCACAAAGACGCAGCTGGAACGCAGTTCGAGGAAGTTCTGTGGGCCTAAATTGACATGTTCTGCCCAATAATGAAGCGATCAGGGCCAAGAACCTCGTCCTGCTTCTCCGCATTTGGCCTATTCATAAATCCCTTCTTCCTGGCGATTTGTCAGCACCAGACATGCGATATTGACAATGTCAGTTTTCGTTCGCCAAGGACAAAGGACACTTGTGAGGCGCTGCAGGTAGGGCTTGCCTCGTTATTGTCAATCCATCTTCCAGCGTCTCTCCAAGTATTTATCTGCCAGATACGAAGGAGCAGCAGCAGCAGTACTATCTTACTCTGCAGCCTTGGCCTTTTGTCCGGGCCTGCTCTTTTTGCCATCTTCTGTTTGTTTTTGCAATTGACAGACGCTGCCAGACGAAGGCCGTAAGCGTGAGCATAATTATGGTTTTCAATTTATTCCAAGAACTCCAGCACACACACGCTGTGCGATGAGGTTTCCTCAGAATCCGACCTTCCGCTAGCCCTTTTGGTAGGAGTTCCTAATTGAAAGTGTCATAAATTAGGAATGAACTCAAAGTCAAGTTGAGTTGGCTGCTGGTCCTGCTGCTAGCTGGAAATATATGGAAATTTTGAAGGGCTTCGGTCTTGTGGCAATCATTAGCTTTCAACATTTATATTTGAATTATTTATTTTCGAAGAGAAATCTGAGGTGTTTTGGTATTTTTGAAATTTATTAAGAATTTTTGGGGACTTCAAGAGAATCCTTGTCAGAGACTTATAAGTTTTATTTTGATTTGTAACTCAAAAACAAAATACCTATTTAACATATTTACCTAAAATTTACAAAGCATTTTCTATTTAATATTAACAAATACATTCTTAATTTCATGTTTTTTTATTGGAGATATTCAGAATCTATCTTTATATTATAGTAATATTTTATAGCCTTTTATAAATAGCACTCAAAAAGTAAATACATGATTGTCAAAAATATTGTTTATAACAGAAGAAAATCCATATGTCCTATCCTCTCTCATAATACCCTTTAATTCACAACTATCACTGCTAATTCCTCAACTCATGCCCTCTCTCTATTCAAGGCTGTTTCCTGAACAAACACAGCGGCAATTTCCTGCATTATTTATTTACTTTTAAGTAGTCACTCTAAATGCATTCATAATATCCTGCCTACCCCCAAGAAAACACGGCGAAATTCGAACGTCATGCTCTAAAAAGAATATCCTGCCATAAAAAGACAAACAACTAGAGGAACTCATTCATAAATCAAGGGCTACAAGTATTGTTAATTTTCGATACATATTTTTTGGGGAAGCCTGTGAAGTGTTTATTGGAAAAAAAGTGCTTCCTCATGGTTGTTTTAAGGATAAATATGGCAGAGGGAAATATGATAGTCAATAACTTCGTTCGAGGCACAGCTGGCGCAATGGAGTATCATATCCTTTGGGCTTCCTGTGAATGCTTTGTACTTCTGTATTTTTTTTCTTTTTTAAATAGGAACCTATGTTTCCAGGGTATTCAGCAAAGAATGTGATTGATGACTCAAAGCTGAGAACTCACCTTTTCCCCAGCTAGCGAAGTCCATCCGAATTCCCAGCCAGTCCATCGTCAAGTCCTCGACTGTTTACGACTCTAATCTTGTTTCTGTGTAAAACCAAAACGTGACTCCACCGTTGACCCCACGGATCTCTCAAGTTAATGTCTGACTCAGCTTGCTTACTTACATAGAATCATTCCCCAATAAAGTATAACCCTCCCATAATTTCCCGCTGCCAATAAGGATTGTGGGGGTAGTCGAGCATTTTCACATTTTCACCTGAGAGAGGAGGCGAAGTGGAAGAACGTGTTCGGGCCATAAATATCAATTAGCCAAGATAAAGATACTAAAGCGAGCCACAAGCGGGAGAATTGGAAAATAAAACTAATTGCAGCGGCTAGCCGGTGGTCTCCGTTCTGCCATTCCCAATATTTATCTGGCCAAGAGGAAGTCGTAAAATTGATAAAGGCGCTGGACCAGGCCAAGAGACATACTATTCTATATAAACTCCGATTTCTCGAGAGACTGTCACTAAAGTGCCGGGTCACGTTCGAATGTGCGGCAAGTGTGACTCACACAGGAGAAAACCACCGACGGGACGGAGGAGAATTTTCCGGAGCTCATCGTTTTATCAGCCAGATAAGCCGCTACAAATTTCGATGACGCAAGTGGAAAATGGAAAACTCCTTCTCCGCGACACTGGCAGTCGTCCCTCTAATTTGCTGCTCACTTTGTTTGATGATGTGACGACACATGACTCGCCGGCTCTTTGAACTCGGCCAGCGGCAGTTCATCTTCTGCGTTCCCAGTCTCCGGCAGAAGTTATCTCCGGACCTGGACCGGATTCGCCCGCCGACTTGGACTCGACCTCGGTCTCGGTGTGGTCCTTATCTCCGGCGTGTGCTGCTGCTGCTAATGAGCCTCTGCTGGCTATTTGCATTTGGCCTACTCAAATAGGCAGTTAGCCGGAATGCTCTTTGTTTGCTGCTCACTGCGATTTCAGAACTGTCATCGCTGGAAGGCTCTACTATCGCTACTTATCGTTGTGTAAACCAAACCCTGACCTAAGTTAGCGTCGGTTTTCAGTTTACTTAATCGTATTTGGTCTGCCAGAACTACTACATACCATACGAGCTTTACGGCTGGAATAATCTGACAACGACCCAGTTTGATAGGAACATTACCTATGTATGTAGCTAGCGGCTAATCTTCGAAATCGAAAGGGGTTTCGATGGCCCTCGCATAGTGTTTATTTAGGTGTGGCTAATCTGGCAGAGGATAAGCCCGAACAGGAAAAGCAGTAACAGTCAAAGAATATATATATTTAATTTAGTTTTCCCAGAATGGATAGCTTAAACGTAACCTCATTAACCCATACTTTATAGTAATTTATGATACCTTTACAACGTATTTTAATGTCAGTCTGAAACTGGCAACTGCAACTATCCAAAATTAGATGTATCCCTTGTTTTTCTGTTTTTCTATTTAAATAACTTTTATCCCTTTCATTTAGCAAAATTTCATAGCATAAATTAGACAACTTTTTGTTAATATTTTAGCTGCTGCATGTGGCCAAAACAAAATTGAATTAGAGACCCTAACAAATGCATTCGTTTTACAACTGAAATCATAAACAGAACCGAATGCTGCTTAAAATTTCATTACGCGCACTTAAGCGGTGTGATTTTCGGGGTCTGGTCGGGGGATTTCCCTCTACTCGTTTTGGCAGTGTTGCAAAAGGCTCGTAAAATCCGCAGTAGCTGCAGTAGCTGGGCGAACCACCGCAGTGGTGACACATTCACATCCACATCCTCGTCCGCATCCGCATCCACAACCCACATCCACTGCAATGCAGCTGGCGGAATGTCATCAGCGCCTGGATTTTATGGCGTTGCCAAAGGAGAATGTATCTAAGCTGCAGTCTTGTTCCAGGTTCGGAGTTCTCGGTTCTGGTTTCTGGCCACCGTGTTCCTGGTTGCTGCTCTCTGTTTTCTGGCTCCTAAATTCGGCTAAAGCGTAAAACTTTTATGGCTGCCGCAGCGCGTGGTGGAAACCTCCTCGTCGTCGGCGAAGTCGCTGTCGTAAATAAATTTCTGGCCGTAATTAATTTTGCATGCCAGTCAGCTGCTAGTGAAGCTTCCCGGGCGACAGTTAGCTGCCTCTGAAGTCGCTTTTTTCGGGGGACTTCATAAGCTGATTGTGAATGCCACACGCCATTACGACGGACGTTTTGATATGCCAAATGTGTCGCTAAATGATTTTTATTCGCCGTCGCTCATACGCACCGTGGTCGTGCCGGGTTTTGTATGCAAATTGTACCTTTTGCAGTGACGCACACAGTGACGACGCCTCCTTTGCTCAAAATTGACTTTGCAGTGCAGCAGCAGTCGGCTCATTAGTGAGTCTGTTTGCTATTGTGGCTGTGTTGTCTACTCTAACATTATTTATCTGGCGTTTTTAACACTTGCCTCGCTGACAGTCACTCTCTGGCATATTCTGCGCTATTTTCACTAGTCAGGCAACAGTTCAGACCCAGGGATACCTGGCTTTTGTTATTAAAGGGTTATATGGGAAAATTATGCCTACCAAATAATTATGCTTCACTTATAATTCCCTATTTTTGGCAGGTCTGTAAGGGAAGAATTACTTGCTATATAAAAATTAGTATAAAATATGTGTAGTGTATTTAACTTACATTATATACAAGCTAGAATAATTAAATCGGAAACTAAGAATACATAAATTATCTAATATATGACAGTTACCTAGATCTTTTGTATTAATTTTGTCATTACCATATAGACCTTATAAATTAACTTATATTTATGGTAAACACCAGAGATACTTCCTTCATTTATACTTCCTTTATTTATACGAAATGCTTAAGTATACCCAATAAACTCCCAAAATACAGGGTATCAAACTGTAGCCCGGCTAACAAGTGCAAATTTGTTTGCTGCATTGAGACGGGCACAAAATTTCTCAACCTTGGCTTCGTGCTCGCCCTGTTTGCGCCATGTTAATTTCTGTTGATTTTACGCGTTAGCTGCTCGGCTGCCCCGCCGTGTGTTTACTGTAGCTACAGTACAGCACACACATACATTTTTGTATCGGGGCCAGGTCGCAGCTGTGTGTGAACGGGTTCAAGGGGAGCAGGCCAGAACAAACTGTATCCGGGAGGTGCAGTCAAAGGTCCTCAACAGAATTATCTTATTTTTAATATGTATTTCTAATTAATAAATAAAACTCCAAAATTTAGCAAGCAGCACCCTTTGTGCTGTCCCTCAACAATTTACATATGTTCGAATTTGCGGATGAAACTGCTTTTATTCCGGGACCTTTCAAGAAACCATCCCCGACATGGATGACCCTAGGACAGAACGGATGAGGACAAAGTTCTCCCGTAGCGTTTACTTCGCATTTGTGTTCTTTCTGGCAATTGCCGTGTTGCAATGGGTTGCGATCTCAACAATGTGGGTACTGAGCTATCACGATCCGTAACAGACTCCTATAACGACTCCGCCTCATAGACCGGGTGCTCGAGGCCTAATGGGACACTTTGTACTGTGCTGCCCGATCGCATTTTGCCTGGCTGGTATACTCTTCTGCCTGTTTGCATTCATTAGGTTTTTGCGCAGCCACAAGATTGTCAAGTGGGTGGTGGCTGTAGCTATAGTAAGTTGAAGGCTGGGTTTCCCCATATCTTTTTGCATAATTTTTTAGCTTGCAAATACCCAAGGTTGAGTTGTATGTGGTCGCGATGTTCGTCCTGGCGACTGCAAGTTGGTTGCCGGAGCTGCTAGTTTATTTCATCCTCTGCTTCGTCGCCATGATCGTGGCCCTAGTTATCGGCTGTAATCTCTCATTTTCGGTGGGATTGCTAAATGCTGGATGATATTTAGTTATGTGGCTAATCCTCGACCGTCTCTAGATGGATATGACCGAGAATATTGCTCCCATTTTCATCGCATGCTTCATAATGGCCGCCGCCTCGATGTACGCTCTGATGTGGCATCTGCTCGTGGTGGATCACGGAGAGCCTTATGCCTTTGCGGCCTTCGAGGTTATTATCAGCTTAATGATGTTGTTGGTGAGATTTTGTAAAAATTTACTGCTTGTGTTACTATGGGGTTAACTGCAGCTTGTGATGCTGCATGCGCAGACGATCAGGGGAGATCGCTTTATCCAAATGAGTATCGATGACTTCCTGCTGGCCGCCCTGCTGCTCTTCCACGAATTTCTCGCCATGTATGCCATGACTTTTTATTGGCAATTTAACTTCGCCTTCTTCACCTCAAATGACTTCTTCTGGATGTCGACGAGCACACCATTGGAGGAAATTTTCACCCCATCGAAACTAGCTGACATGGGTCCACCAGGTAATCGAAATTGTCAATTTATATCAGGGAATTTTATTTCAAAAAGTGGTTATAGTTTTGAATTTATGCTCAAAAAAGTCTTGAGAGCAAAAGAGCACTTAATTTGTCAAAAAACAATTCTGGCTTATGCAGAGTTTCTTGTTACAGACATCGATGTGGGTTCTGATTATCGTATGGATTTGAATAACTACGACTGGAGTTCCTGATAAGTGGGCAAGAGGTGGAACGCAATAATTTTGATTGCTTCGATTCCGTAAAATTAAATAATTTTGATTCTGTGTCCTACAGATGCATCACTCAAAGCAGATTTCTATTTACAGGCTTCCTATAGAATCGAGTTGGCTGTGAGACGCCCATTACAGTTTTATTCCAGCAGTATTTACACGACCAGGCGAATTGTCAGATCCCTTCACTGTGGATGTAAGGGATCGCTAACAAATACACGGGACACACCACACATGACAAATCTGGGGCCCATGGGTTACGATGTACATATCGGATGGACTACACGAGTATCGCAGGTCGCGGACAGCCTTCTCAGCGAAGGTCTACGGGCTGCTGATCCTTTGGCTTATACTAGCCTTTATCCAATGGATTGTTGTCTGTTTTGTGTAAGTTGATCCTAGAAAAGCCTTTGGCTCTCACATCAATGCTCATTGCAGGGAAGACGCACGGTCGATTTTCAAGAAATACTACTATGTCTCCCTGATAGCCTTTGCCGTGGCCGTCCTGCTCCTGACTCTCTTCATATTCTCTGATGGGGTGCGATTTATGCAGTGTCTAAATTTGATCATATCGCTGATTATCGTGAGTGGATGGTAAGGGAAAGTTTAGCTATATTTATTACAAATTTTAAGTATTCCAGGTGGAACTTCAAGTCATTGCCACGTTTGTTTTGATAGCCCTCAGCTGGTGGGCGGACGTAATCGTATTCTTTGTGGTGACTGCAGTGGTGTTATTTTTATTCCTACTAATTGGAATACTTCTGCCACGAAGGGTAACGAAAAAATATATAGCATTTCCATGAACTTTTCTCTGATTTGATGTTTGCTTAAAGATGGATCTTACCTTGGACATTGCAGTGCTCTTCATTATTGCATTTATTTTTCTAATTGTCGCCGTCTTTGCTTTGGCCCTCCTGATGAACTTATGGTTCCCCAAGATGTATACCTATCTGGTTGTGGAATTGGCTGTAACCCTAACAATCCTGATGGTATTTATCCTTAAAAATTGATTCATCAACTTAACCCCATTGGCCAACCCTAGTTTGTAATTTACCACGCCCAAACCATACATGGAAATCGCTTCGCGGAGATGCGTCTGAACGATTTCTTCCTGGGATCCCTAATACTGTTTCACGACTTTCTCATTATTTTCTGGCTGACATTTTACTGGCAAATCCAATATAGACCCTTTACGCCGGATAGCTGGATGGCGTCCTCAAATGCTCCCAAAAAAAACCTAATGCTTGACGATTATCGCAAGGACTGGAATTCCATTCCACTTGAAAGTAAGAAATTACATTAAGTATTTATATTTGTGATTTATACCCTTTTGGCTTTATAGCTGTTTTTACCGAGCAAGCCTGGGACGGCCATGAATATGGCGGTTCGGATGTTACGGTAGCAAACGAAGATCAAGACGAGGATAGCTCTCAGCATCGTCAAGTTACGAAAAACCGGGTCAGTGTAGGTCGGGGCAGTAAGAGTCGGGGCAGTAAGAGTCGCGGCAGTTTGGGTCGGGCCAGTACAATTCATGGCAAAGATAGAAGAAATCATAAAAAGCTCGGAACAAGGACAACTCCCTTAGACTGGGCCGTTTTCAAAGCAACAACTTCAGCAAGCCTCGACACCCAAGATGAACCTGCTCAGGAAATTCAAAAGAATCCTGAATCGCAGAGCGGTTACAGGAGTCCTGGGGTCCTGTACAAAGTAAAGCCGATTTACGGCAGCAACTTGCCCGTGCAGGCAAATGAAAATACAGATACTGATACTGATACTGATAAGTATAAAGCTTCAGCACGGCCTGCCACACCTGCCAAAGAAAAACAGAAAACTGACCTTGGCAAACCACTTGAAAAATTTTACGCTCCTAACCGAGAATGGGATGATTATTTGTATACGAACGATGAATCCGGAGATCGCCCAAAAGAAAAACAAGTAAACCCTGGGAAACCTCATCAAGAAGACAAAACTGATGCCGAGAATCCCAATTTGAAAAGAACCGCACAACCACAGCCAAACAGGGAGGTTATGGGCCAAGAAGAACTGAAGAGTCTATCGGATTCGAAGATACTTCGAGGAAAGGAGAAGAGTATAGCCAATCCACGAGCCGAGCCACTAAGCACTACAAATAGTTTCCACGTTCAACAGATCATGCCAAACTTTCGAAAACTTGTAATGAATAATACTTCTTTTGCCAATTAAAATGTGTGGCTTTAAAGACGCTAACATTATATGACGATATACATATATGTATATGTATGTATGTATATGTATGTATATGTATATGTATACATATATGTATATATGAATTATTTGGCCAACCATAAATTCTATTTGCTCGTCATTTAACATTTAATTGCACTCATTAAAGAGCCCAACACATCTTATTCAACCGCATTTGCGACAGGTGACAAACAAATTAATGTCTCCGAGATTTATGGCCCGCCCACAAAATGGAGCAAACAAAGACCGAAAAGTCAGGCCAAAACAACCTGTTCAATGAACTCTGCTGCCAGAGGGAAGATAGCAACAAAAAATCAGAAAAACCGTTTAACAAATTACGGCCAACACACGTGCAGTCACCATAAAAACGCACCATACTCTGGGGCTACGACGGTACGGTGGTACTTCGATGCCCCAACACCCCCACTTCCACCCGTACAGTAGTAACACATCGCACATAACACACATTTACTCCGTGTACGAATGCCGACCGCATATCGCTTATCTGCCTACCTCTGCCCGATGATGGGTCTTTGGGTCTATACCCTTCCTAACCTTGGGGCTTCTTGGCTGTATAGTTCCCTAAATCAAGACGCTTATTTAAAGTGTCATAATGCAGAGTTTTAATTGAGCCTAGTGGGAAGTTCTTGTGGTTCCTTCACCTTGAAGAGGAAGGGTTTTAAATATAAATTAAAAAGAGGGGGTTGGACTTTCCAAGCTTTAAGATCCTGTATTTCTGATATTGATTATAATGAGTCTAGAAAAATGTTTAGTTCAGTAAGTTCTGCATTTTATTTATTAGTTTCAAATCTATTCAAAAGTCAAGGCAAAGTTGAATAATCTGATATATATATTTGTGTAGAAATAAGCTCACTATCCTTCCTCTTTCCCTTCGTAAGAGCATTCCAGGTTCGGTTCTATCTACAAATCCACCTTGTTCTGTTGGTCTTGGCTTTGGTTTTTTGTGCATTTCGGCAAATCATGGCAAGAACGCAAGGCACGACCACGACAATACACACACAGAGACCGAGAGAGAGAGAGACCCGGAGCCACAAGTTCCATAGCTGCTGGTGTTGATGTCAGTCCCCAGTTCGTTTCGCCTCCGATCCCCACTCCCCATACCCGTTGGCATTCCCCTAACCATTCCCATTCCCATTCCGAGTCCCCTCAATGCCCCCGACTTTGAGCCACAGTCACTCATGACTGCGACCTGAACCAGATACACGATGCACGATAATATAATTTATGGCCCTGCTTGGTGTTTGCAGCTCCTCCGCCGCGTTATGGAATGTTTGATGTTCCCTCGTCCCGTGTCCGACTCGGAGTTTGCCGCTTGGACTCATCAACAAATCGTACATTTGAATACAAATTGCAGCATTAAAGCGATGGCAGGAGAAGCTTCAGCAAAAGTGTCAAAATTGACATGAAATTATTTATGCTCGCACGAAAGTTGAACTCGTGTCTTGCAGTGTTCCCAATTAGGTTCATCGCCTGAGGCCCGGCCAATAAATATCCGAAACACATTTCTTTTGGTTTGTCAATATCTTTTCGTATATATTTTTTCGATTTTTTTGCATATTTAGTTCATTTCTCCTTTCTTTTCCATAGTAGACAATATTTATTAATGGTTTCAGTGAGCTTTAGCTTTTAGAATTAACTCTAGTTAATGCTTCTATTTAATCGTAGTAACTGCAACATTAAGAAACTGTGTTTTGTTTAGTTGATCTTGGTTTACGTTTTGGAATTTAAGCGGAATCTTTGGGCTTGGGATTAAATGAGTAAGGAGAAGTTAAAAAAATGAAATAAAATAGGTATACTTTTCCTCTGCTTTGCTTAAAATATTTTATAAATTTAAAGGGATCACAAAGCTGAGTTGAGAGATTTTTAGCTTCAACTTGAATTCTGATTTATGGCTTTAATTTCGTTCAGCTGAATTTCCCCGTAATACTCTTTAGTTTCATTAATTCTTGCTGGAGAAATTCCTCTCGAGTAACACTTAAAAGGGATGTTGAAAAATCCTTTCAGCAATGCACGTTCCCAGGACAATTCCCCAGCTGCAGTGCACTTCTGCTGACCTAATCTCGACCGGCCGCATCCAAGTCACGTACATAATTTCAAAACAAAACCAAATCCGAAACCCCAAATGGCTTCTGATATTTGCTACGACCAAGTACGGGTTTCTGAGGGATCAGCAAGGTCAGAGGGGTACTTTTTGAATTGAAATTGAAATGGAAATGGCAATGGGGAAGGAACTTTCGCTTGGCAAAAAACTGAAAATATAAAAAAAATTAAGAAAATAGGAAAACACAAAATTGTAGGTTCGTTTGCAATATTTTCATTCGAGGCGTATATATTTTCCACTCTCACTTAGGCATTAGGGCTTAATCGATAGACAATTGGGTTCTATACATAGTACAATAAATAATACTCAGTCTTGCGTAATACAATAATATAACAGATACTAACTAAAAACGAAACTGAATGGGCTCCTGTTCGTTTCGGGGGGATGTGCCGACATTAGCAGACGTTGCAACTATATTTACAAGTGACTAAGCAATTGGGCTGCTATTCCCTCTAGCAGGCCTTGACCCCTGGCCCCCAACTTAACCCATGCTGGCCCTGCAGCCGGGCAATCACGCGGCAACAACGACGACCAATGAAGCACAATCATCGTCAGCAGCCGCCGCCGGCTGTAAGGTCTGCTCCTGCTCTGGCTTTTCCACTGCCACCTCCTGCTCCTCCTGCTGCTGTCCATCTGCCGGGATGTTAATGCAAATGGCAGGCATGGCTGTGGCCAAGTGGCACGATGGCAATGGCAATGGAGATGAGGATGCAGATGCAGATGCGGATGCGGATGCGGATGCGGAGGATTCCGCTTTATCCTCCTCCACTGGCGCTGACAGCTTGCACTTTTGCCGCCGCTGCAGCTCGTCCTTCTCCCAATTGGAAATGCAGGCGGACTGCTGGTGATGATGATGATGCACGGCTGCCAGCGAGGGATACACAAACTTCATGCCGTAGGCGAAGTGACGGGGCTGGTGATGCAGTGCCTCATCGTAGCTGGGCAGTCCAGTGGCGATTGTGTAGCACGGCGGCGATTCGATTTGGTAGAATCCCGCCTCTCCGCTCCGCTGCTGGGCCTGATGATGATGATGGGGATGGGGATGCTGCTGGTGCAGCAACAGCCGACTGGCATCGCAGCTGACCAGGTGCGAGGAGTACGAGTCGCTGGTTGCGTGGATCTGGGCACGTATGTCCTTATCTGCAATAAACAGAGAATACGGAGGGAGTTTGTTAGTTGTTGTTTGTTGGCAGGAAGTTTCTTTTGTTCGGATTTGAACAGGGAGAAATGAGGTAAGGGTACTAAGCTAATGGAGTTATAAGTTGGCCTTTAAAAACAGTTTAGTTGTTGGTGAACTAACACACCTCATGAGCTTAAACTCTGAACATAATACTTTCTCTCTGTGTAGACCCATCCAACCCAATCAGCCATCAAAGTTTCGACTCTCTGTCATTACTTTGTTTGTTCATGTCAAAGGATATTTCGTTTGGGGGAACGGGAGAACCCTGGCATTAAATTCAATTTAGCGTAAAGGCGCAAACGCTTGAACTTTTCCGAATGCCAGAATGCACAGGCACAGTTCTGGAAAAAAGAGCGCAAACAAAAAAACGCCGGCGAGCGGAAAGTTTTCTGCTGACCGGAAATGCCGGCGAGGAGGACAGGCAAAGTTCCTTCGCAGCAGACTGACAGCCGCACAACGACAATAACAACTAGGCAATAATATGCCGGAAGTGCGCGCGTGGCCTGGCAGGATGGCATGAAATAAAATACTCACACACACACACACGGAGAGAGGCTGCAATGAAATAAAAGCTCGTCGTCATCCCCGGAAAGTATGCAACAGAAGGCATTTAATTTTTATAATGCCACAGCTGCTGCGCCCGACCCATGTGTGTCTGTTATTTTCATTTGCAAATTAAGCTTGAGTTGAATTAAGATTGGAAATTTCCATGCATTCACTCTAAGCTCCGGCCATCGGGAATTTAATTTGGCAGCTTTTTGAGTTACGCCCTTGATTAAAAATGCATGAGGCAATAATTTGCCTCAAATGGAGGCACAAAAAGCCTGCTGCTGCAGGTATTCTGTGTTATTAAATGCAATTTAAACTGCATTCAATAAATAAATAGGGGATCGTCCGCTACGTTTTTTAGTGAGATTTAATTTGAATGCTGGACATTTTTTTAATTGTTCAACTTCCCCGAAAATAGGTGTATTTTTCATAAATTCTGTCAGGCGGTGTGTTTTTTCAATTAAAGCGTAGAACAAGGAGTAGGAGGGGCGGTAAAAGCCTGTTGAAAAATTTGCGCATTACAATATTAAAACGCAGCGGTGGCAGAGAAACAGTCAGCAGTTCCGCCGCCTGGCAGCAGTTGTTGATTTATTGTTATAACTGCACACATATATCCCCACTTTTTTTTTTTTTTTTGCCAGAAGTCCCCACACACGAGGACTCTGTGTGTGGCTGTTCCTCTTTTTTTTTACTTTTGTTTCCGCTTTTTCTCGCTGCCCGTTTGATAGACAGCCGGCAAACAGGGCGCTGGACAAGGGGGAGGCTTGGCAGCAGGCTTCATATTTTATGCAAGTGTTGAACAAACAGGAGCCCCTGCGAAATTTCCAGCCCCCTTCAGCCTCTCAGATTCAGCCTTTTCGAGCATTGCAGATGGACACAAAGAAAGCCGGAAAAGCTGCTGAAGAGCAGGAGGTGCTGTCTGCATGGAAAATAAATTCTGGGAAAATTACTTAACAACGAAAAATTACATTTCAATGAATTTTTGAACCAATTAAAGTCTCCAATTAATAATATTTATAATATTATTAAAATACTTTTATACTGCTTAGTTATTTTTAAAATTTGGCTAATTTCTCCCCGTGTAAGTGACAGCAAAAAAATTAGCACTCGATTCGTTGGTGCTCCTTTTGTTTTTCGGCTGCGTTGGCACTTTGCTTTCGTCCTTTTTCCGCTTTTGTGTGATTCCCCCAGTTGCGGCGCCCAAATGTATGCAACAATTTAAATTCATCGCAATAAGCCGGCACTCTCGAATGGAAACTGGCAAATGGAAAACCCCAAGAGCTGCTTTATTTCTTGTTGCCATAAATGTCTGTTAATTTTTTAACTGCCACAACTATTCGGACGAGCAGAGCTTTTTTATTTAAAAATTATTATCAATTTAAGCTGCTCTCAAGTGTTATTAAGCCAGGGGATATTGATTTTTCTTTGTATGGATGCTTATTTTTTTTCAATTTCTCCCTGCAAGATGCACTGCCATTAAAAGTTTTGCCCACTAAACGCTGACCGGCAACAAAACAATTTGGTTAATTACAGCACTCAATTTGTGTTTGCCAAAAAAAAGGGAAGCATGAAAACAAAAAGCAAACTAACATATTTTTTGCAGCTGGAAAAGCAGAGCCAACTTCTAGTTTTTCTGCGCCAGCGAAGGCCATTAAAAATTGAAAAGGGCTTCCGGCCAAGAGCAACTTTTTCTGGTCTTGGCCAAATATGCCACGCTTAATTACATTTTTACGCAACTGAATTATGCAGGACCCCCTACAACATGATAAACATTGGGTAGCGGCTGCCTCGGCTCCAGCGTTGGCTTTAATTTAGGAACTCACTGAGAAATTCTGCGACGCTCTGCACTAATTGATAACCAGCCAAAGTCTGTGTGTGACGGTTTAATAAATAAAGTGTAAGCCCGGTGGGCAATAGGTAAAACAGGTAACACGTAACTGGCAACTGGGCCAGCAGACACTCTTGTATCTGGCTGGCTGTTTGGGCCTCGTTAAGTATTTATAAGGTAAACACTGCGAGAGGCCACGTAGCTGGCATTAAATGCACAAAAGCCGAGAGTCGTCTCGGGCCTAGCAGTTGCTTAATTATAAATGACACACGTACTACTACTCCCGGTATCCTGGCCAACTCAGCCTATCCCTGCCCTATCCCGGCACACACTTGGTATCTATGTAGGCCAGATCCGTACGGGAGGCAACATAAAACCGAGGCGAGTGGAGGCGTAGGCGGAAAAAAAAACACTGAACACGACACTAACGAAACTAATTAGACGCATTGGACGCCCGAAAGCAGGCAGCACACATATCGCTCAAATTGATATTTTAGGCATCGCACATACTATATATATATGTACCTATATAGTGTGCCGCAGTATCTGGCCTGCCTTTGGTCGCGTGTCGTAATCGCAGGGCAAAGTTTTTAAGGCTCGTTAGCACAAAATTGACAGTTTGACAGTTGAGTTGGCCAGGCTTTAATGCCACGGCCCTTTTGGCCCCAGAGAGAGAGAGCGGGGGAAGAGCAGAAGGAAGAGGAGTCCTGTGTTCCTGTAGTACCAAGGCCCAAGTTTGCCTGGCCTAAATAAATCATTTGGCTAAATTGGTCTGCAAAAAGTTTGACACTTGAGTCGGAGACTTGTTAGTCGTGTAGGTTGTTCTAGCCAAAGCCCTTCGCTTTGCCTCTACTCTGTTCTCTTTTTTTTCGTGCCTTCAATTTAGTTCAGAATCCGGGATATAGGTTGAGTTTTTCGGTTCCGTTCAGATTGGTGGCTGGTTGTTGTGGTGCCTTAATTACGTGTAAAGTGCCTAAACATATGATTTATTTTGGGTTCTACGGACTGTTGATAGGTGCAACAGGTTCGGGGCACTTTCGTTGCAGATAAGATATATATTTACATGGGCTATATTTAAACGGAATCGGGGTTGAGTGCTGACGGTAATCTGCTGGTTTTAGGTGGCTTTCAACGATAACAGTTTGTGTCAAAGCTTGATTGATTCGGGATTTCATACGAGTTAGCCCATCAAAGGTAACTAGTATTTCTTTATTTATTTATATTTTTCAAATATTTTCAGCTTGTATGGATGTAGCAAATATTCATGTTTTATTAAATTGAACTTTACCACAACTTCCTCAAAAATATCACATAATATACTCAGACTTAACCATCTGCCGCACTTGTTTATGCCCGATTTCCCTTGACTTTAACTACACAGCTGAGTGATATGGTCCATCATTATTATATTATATTACTCTTTATCGCTGCGGCCCACAAAACGAAACATATAAATATCAACGCACAATTTCACGCCTTTCACGCTGAGCAACAAATTTTGGGGCTCAATTCGACATTTTCCCCACAGAGGCCACAGAGAGCGAGAAAAGCGAGGGGGTCGTGTGGGTCGGTTCCATAGTCTCCGACTCGAAACATTATCGCTATCATAAAGGGCGCACAATGCCGCTGGCAAAGGCGAGTCAATTTAATATTATAAATATGCGGCACATATATTTTGTGGCATAATAAACTTGTGTATCTAAAATTACAACAGAACGATGCAAAAGGCCAAACGTCTGCCACGCTGCCAGGCTGCCTGGCTGCCTGACAATTTCGAAGCGCGCCAAAAAATTTATGGGGCCCTGGAACACAGAGTCCTCCTTCTCCCAGGAAGGACAGAGATTCCTCCTCTCCGGAGAATGTTTCTGTTTCTGCATTTTATATTGTTTAGCCGCCTGAATAAATGGCCGGAGATAAGGCTTTTGATTAAGGTTTCGGGGTGGAGGTCTAACATAAAAGCCAGATGTATGTCAGCTCTTGGGCAGATTCGGGATACTTACTGCATTTCTTCCAAGTGCGGAACTTCCTGTAGAAGTAGCAGCTGAACAGGATGAAGACCAGCGAGAGGACGACCAGCGAGCTGACCACTCCGATCCACAGATAGTTGATGATCACATGCATGTCCGCCTCGCCGAAGATCTGACTGAACCAAGTGGACTCGGCGGCATCCTCGGATCTGTCCCTCAGGTCGGCCAGGTCCAGGACCACCGACTTGGACAGCTGCTCGGTGCTGATGCTGCCATCCGGCGACCAGCCGCTGGGCGGTGCCGGGTCATAGTTGACCGCCGCATTGCCAATCCGCTGGAGCAGAGCATTGAACGAGTTGAGGGCGTCGATGTGGCGCAGGTCGTGGGCACTGGGGATCTCGAAGGTGATCTGGTTCTGCTGCAGGTGCTCGGCTATGGCCGCGGGACTCATGCTGCTGGCCGGAGCGGCAATGAACTCCGCGTACAGCTCCTCCGCTGGAGTGGTGGTCTCCACCACTGTTGGGTAATCCGTGGTGCTGATCATATTGATTTGTATTTTTCTTATTTATATTTTGGGTTTGAAATATATATCTATATATTTGGCGAATGGCACAAACACAACCGCCGCACGACAAACACGTAAACAAATCACACTGCTCGCTATATATAAGTCATGGGCTCGATTTCGACTCGATTCGATTTCGGTTTTCACGATTTTCTTTGGGGTTTTCCCGCTCGTGTTTCGCTGCGTCCGTTCGCTGGAGCGGCTGTGGGCTAACTAACTCTCGTTGTCCAAGTCGATTGCCTATGTCGCTTCTCTGAGCAGCGAGAGAATCGGGGATATTTCTGCTTGCCACTCAAGTCGGGC
Source organism: Drosophila tsacasi (assembly GCA_018904565.1). Classification (NCBI taxonomy): domain Eukaryota; kingdom Metazoa; phylum Arthropoda; class Insecta; order Diptera; family Drosophilidae; genus Drosophila; species Drosophila tsacasi. The sequence continues at coordinate 60,322 of JAEIHY010018683.1, forward strand.
TCTCGCTCTCCGTTTCTCCGTTTCTCTGAGACCCTTTGAATTGAGTGAGTGAGTGAGTCCACTCGGAGGAATCAAGTCAAGTTGCGAGTTAAAGAAGCATGCAATTTCTGGCATGTCTTTTATGTTTTTAAATGTTTCGCGTCCTTTCAGTCCTTGCCTGACCCAGTTTGGCCAAAAAAAACCAAAGAAAGGCAGTGAGGATGAGGGGACTCCTTCCTCACCTCGGTCACGTTCGTTGTTTAAAGTTTTTCCCAGTTTTCCCAGCGTTTTTCCCGCAAATTGCTAGAAGCCAAAAGTTTCAGTCTCTGCTGATTTTAATGAAAACCGAAAACCGGGGTTATATGTGCCACTTGATAAGCTGCGAGTTCGGGAAGAATTATGGCTTTGTCAAAGTTTTCCTGCGGCGTCATAAATTAATGAAGAATATGTTCAAGTTTTTGCCATAATTTAAACTCTAACCCAGCTTTAGCCTCTTTAAGTATCTCGTGTTTTAGTCACATTTTATCCGCTCTTAAACGCAGCCAATAACTCATGTTTTCGCCCAGTTTTAAGGCAAAAACTGTAACTGGAACTGCAAATCTCGGCTATTATGAGTCCCTCGAGCGTTAGGATGCCGCAATGCTTCCTGCTCTGCCTTCCCAATCCCCAAAAAAAGGGCATCAAGAGAGGAGAAGGAAGGAAGGATTCTGGCCACAGCACGCTTCATTTGAGCGCATGCTGACCATAAGCCGGCAGCAGGGGCAAGAACTCGGTTGCACAAAAGGCTCCTCGGACGACACAAAAACGTGACGAAAATATTCTGCTCAGAAAGTGGAACAAATGCAACCCCGACACTCACTCACTCAATCACTCACTCGGAGACTCACTCGAAAACCAGTTTGACTGCCGCACACTCAAAAGGGAAATTCTCTCGCCAAGAGATTTTCCTCGCCGCCTCTGCGCACTTTCATCCACGAATTTCCCTATCGCTCTCCGCTCTCATTTTCCGGAGCTCACTGACGAAAATGAGCAGTCGCCGGCAGTCGCCTTTGAACTGCGCCAAGCGAAAGGTCACACACATACACCACTCTGCGTGGGTTGTGCGAAGAGCTGGAGGCTTTCCCCTTTTCGTACGCAACTCCTGGTGTTTCCTGGTACCAGGAAAAGTGCGCCTTGTAATTGCCGCGGGAAATTGAAATAGATGCCCGATAATAAGCACTTAGCTTGAGCCCAAAGTCACTCGATAAATGCATTAAAAACTTTTCCCAGCCGCCGAAAACTTCGCGGCTGCGAGTCTCTGTGCACTTTGGCGAGCGGCAAGCTTATCGTTAATTAGCTTTCGACTAATTCTGAACTCGAGCATAAGTTTTAACAGCGAGCTGCAGCGATTTTAATCGATGCGTGTTTTGGCATTAAAGAAAAACTTTACGGAAAGGGGTTGTAAAAAAAAGTATAGAAAAATTATAATAATAATATAATAATTATCATTATGAACTTAACAATTTCTGGGATGATTTATAAGTTTCTTTAAGGCTTGGGCTGCTTAATAAGGGGCCTTTATTCTAAACTTCTGTTAAAAGAGTATAGAAAAATTATAGTTTTTCATATATATTTTATTATAATATCGTGGAAATATATCTTTATAAATCTTTAAATAAGAAGCACAATATTTTATCAACGAAACTATATTCTGGAGGTTAATACTTTTTTCCTAGTTAATTAAGCAAAATACTAAGAAAGAGATTTTAGATAATATGAAGATATACTAACTAACAATGTATAGTACACCTTTGCAGTTTGAAAATCTATCATAAAATTATGAATTTAAACTCGGAAACTTTTGATATGCTAAATTTTTTTAGGTTCATTTATCTGCATATCAAATTTAAAAATTTAAAAAAATTCTGACAAACCCCTTATCAAATTATGAAAAAATAATGCTGAACAAGAATATAAATGGTTTATAGGTCCGGAAATGATCCCTTCACTCTTTTGCAAGTTTCTGACTGCAAATATAATAACCGGACAAGGGTATAACAACAAATATTTATTTATCAATTTAAATTGTAATTGTATACCCAATATTTTTTAGAGTCCAAAAAAAGCTAAATTACATTCGTCCATTTTATAGTTCCTTCTTTTGTTTTAGAAAAATCATAAAAGAATAAAGCGCCAGTTTAACTATTTTTTCCCACATAGTTTTTCACCTGGGCTACATAACAAATATTTCTATGCATTTATTTAACATGCATGCCTTGAGCTAAGTAAATTTCTGAAACGTTCAACATAATCAAATTGTTTTCTTTTGTGAATTCCACAGAAAATAAAAAATGAAAAGAAGTGAACACACACACAATTTGATTTGATAAAATTCCCCTTTGTGTCTTCGATAACATTTGTTCGCATTTCTCCGTTCTGTAATCCAATTTTGATGGCAATGCAAATTAAATTCGCATCACTTGACTTGTCGCATTCAATCTGCCGAGATGGAGAGTCAGTCCTAACCCTCTGATTTTCCACACTTTCTTAGCTTTTTCCGGCGAAACAGTAGATGGGTTTGATAAACAAGTTTGCACCTCTTTCATTTGTGTGCAGCGAAGGATGAAAACCTCACAGACAGCTAGGAGATTTTAATATGATTTCTTAGAAACACACAAGTACACAAAAATGTGTATATACATACATATATTCCTGCATTCTGCACTCTGCCTCGACAAAATATGGAAGGACACACATGCCAGCGCATGCAGATGCTCTGTGACACCCGACTAAAAGTAAATTCATTAAAAATTCCATCATAAAAATACCTCGGCTGCTCACGTCAGCGCCCGAAAAAAAGAGGAGCAAAGACTTGTATTCTTTTCACTAACTAACTAAAAGTAAACCATAAAACAGACAGGATGGCAGGGGCGGGTAGGCGGAAGAGGAAGCCATCTCTGCTGGGCTGTCCTTTGAGCAGGACTCGTTCCGCCTTCGTCTTATCTTGCAGCTTCCATCACACTTCACTTACATGCTCTTTAACATGTCAACATGTCATGTGTGTGGGTGGGTGTATCGGGGCTGGTGTGCGAGTGTGCTAGTGTGTGACATAGTGACATAATAAAATGTTACTTTAGTTAGTAGTTTAGACGTCGAAAGCACCGCAAAAAGATGCTCTCCCACAGTGGCAAATGCGGCGCTAAGAAACTTTCCATCTTCAGCGCATTTTTTCTGGTCTCTAAAAAGCTTTGGTTTAAGTGCAGTTCGGAAGTGCTACTTGGTCCAAATGGATCCTGAAATGTCTAGCTGACGAAAATCTTTTAGTTTCTGGAAAACTAAAATTTATTTAATAGTATTTGGGTTTTAGGTTTTATTTCATTTTGAATTTGGAGTCTATATTTTCTGATTCAGAGAGTAAATAATGGGTGATAATTAGACTGATAATTTGAAATAATACTTAGAAAGTATAATTGCTTCATTTTTAAACATATTTAAGTACTTTTCCCTTCCTAAAAGATTTCTTCTGCATAGTACTTACCAATTAATCTACAAATATTCAATACCTTGATCTAATTAAGACGCACCCACTATCCAGTTATCATTATGTGTTCCAAGTAATCAACAATCCCTTTCAATCTCATTAATATCCTGTTTAACCCATGCAAATATTGTTGAATTTGTAACAGCCTCTGAATAAACAACGAGATCCAACCCAGTTCCCTTTCAATATTCAAATCGATTCATCAGATCCCAGAGCAGGCCACACGTAACATGCAAAAGTGATTTGCGATGCGCCGTGTATTCATGCCATCAATGGCAAATTATGCATTTAATGGCCAGATGCAATTAGCAATCGGAAGGACCTTTAAGGATACCAACCCCAACCCCAACCCACACACACACATGCAATCCGATTGCCATCGCTAGCGTGTTGGGCATAATTGCCCAAGATTAACATAAATCAATCAAAAGGCATAAAAGCACCTTTGTGCGTTACCTTTGTGAGCCGAGTTGCATATGGTAAATGCCTGTGAAATTGCGCAGAAAGTTTTGCGCTCTCACAAAGGATATACAGGACTAGAAATGAAAGAAATGCAAACAATGCGAAGGAAAAGGAAGGAGGCTGAGGAGCGAAGAACTCAGTGCTAAGCCGTCCGGGTAAACAAATACAATTGCATAAGTCCTGGTGCAGTTGTTGTCCTTCTTGCTGTTATTTTTCTAGTGTTACGTGTCCTTCTTTTGTGGTGGTGTAGGCACTGTGAGAAATTCTGATATCTTGCTGAATTTTGGATGCTAAATTGTAGGAAAGTGTTTGGAAAGGGGTTTAAAATATTGAATACCTCTTAAGAAATTAATTATTATTTAAGAAATTAATATTTTTACGGTGTGATTAATACAAATTATATCTAGGTATATTAATTACATCTAAATTAAAATAAACTATATTTTTAGGGATCTTATAAATTTAAAAAATTGTAATATGTATTAAAATTAATAAAAACAAAGAAAACAAAATTAATTAAATTGAGAATTACATTCATACAAGGATCAAGGAGAATTAAAAAGTAATTTGAAATATGGAATTTCGTAGAGTTTTTTTTTAGTGCTTCTAGCAGAGTCTTAAGAAGTATTATACTATTTAATTATTTAAGGTATAGTATTTCTTTTAGTTTTTCTTTCAGTGCCTCTGGCAGATATGGTCTGCTTACGTATCTGCAAGTCTGTTTATCATATGTGCGCTTGATTAGCGCTGACAACATATGCAGGCAGGCATTGGCAGACATCAGGCCACAGGACCGCAAAAAGGACTGCCAACAGGACTCTGTTGACAAACAAAACAAACAAGTGCACATTTTTGTGCCGAGCTGCATATTTTGCCTTTCTGGCCAACTACAACAACAGGAACGGGCCAGAAGAAAACAAATAAAGAGGCCTTTTCTTCACGCTCCCCATTCCCCTTGTTGGCCTGCTGCAAGTCCTGCATCCTGCTGCAAAACAAAAGGGTCCTGTATCACGGAGCAGTTTTAAAAGGATTTGCAGTTGAAATATGCTCGGGGCATTGCTGCTGTAGTTTATGCAAAATAGAAGAGAGACGCCACACAAATGAACACTGGTGATTCTTTCTATATTCTTTCTTTTTTTTGGCAAAGGATAAAGTCAGGAATTCAACTGGAAAGTATGCTTCTTCGAGACAGAAAAAAAATCAGAGTTTCAAGGAGTTATCGCAGTTGTTTATTCAAGGACACTTATTCGGTAATATATTAGCTGGAAAATAAGTTTAGATAGACTTACCAAATTTAAGCCTTTCAAATTTATTCAGCAGCTTTTGAGTAACATTTCCTAAATGAATAGAAAGTTGGACTGCTTTTCCATTCATCATGTTTATGACAGCACAACATTTTGGAAAATTCTTGAAGGACTCTAGCTCTCACTCCCTCTCCACCTTTTTATCTTGGCTTTGAGTTTTCCAACCCAATTAACTAATTAATCTATTTCAAGAGCATTCCCTGCCATTTCGACCTACATTAATTTCCTATTCATTGTCCGGGCACCGCAATGGGCGAATGTTGCACCATCAGTCCAAAAAGTGGCTGTGGCAGCATCAGCTGTTGCCCCACATAGATCTGCCACACCAGTATTACGTTGCCACCACCCCAACACCCCCCGAGAAACGCCTCCCCTCCAATAAACAACCCACCAGCCACCCCCCTCGCGTGCCATTTGCGCATATTTCGCGCACTTCAAAAGTTTTCGCTTGCTTATTAAGAGAACCCGCGAAACAAAAAGGCCGAAAACAAATTTTTTCGCCATAACTCAAGTGTGGCAGTCAGACAAACAAATCTACACAGTGGAAATAGCGACGAAATGGGTCATAAAGGGACTCCAATCTAAGAGTTAAGAGAGCCTTTATGTATAAATATAAAGCTGAGTTAAAGGACACTAAAAAAATAAAAATGTCCGAGCTGAGCAAGTATTTTAAGCTCTTGCGTTATAGAATTTAAATTGCCAGCAAGTTTTACTTGACATTTTAATTTTTAATAAATTAAAATAGCGATTCTTGGGTAAATTTTCACGTAATATTCAATATTAGTTCCCCTTAAGTAAATCCAGATCATAGCCTGGGATAATGTCATGTTTCTTTCACTGTAAACAAATAAACGAATGCCGGAGAGCCGGGTCCCTGACACGGCCGTGCTGCTGTCTCCGGCTCCGGGGCTCTCCGGCCCTTGGTCGAGTGTGACTACGGCATCCGTATCCGGAAGTTGGCTGCACGCTTCCGTTTTCGGTGCCTTAAAATTAATGAGCTGAGCTGAGCGGAGTGGCGCGGCGGCGTTGCCACACTTTTCGCAACTAATTCCCAACAACTTGTTACAGCAGCGAAACTTTTGCCAACCCATCGCGACCAAGGAGGGCAAAGGACTACCGCCGACCCACGAACCGTACCCGGCCCACCCAGGCCCACGACCTTCCTGCCTCACGCCGCACGTATCCGTATCCGTATCTCTGTCCGTGGTTTTTTCTGCCCTCCATTCTCGTGCCCATCCTCTCATCTTCCCCTCCCGGCAACTGGCAACGTTATTTGCGCAAAATTTTCGCTTCAAAGTTTGCTTATTGTTTACGTGCGTTGCTTCATTAAGACCTAACAAGGTGGGGGCGGCGCCTGCCGGTGCTGGAACCTCCTCTCCGGTTAGTTGACTTACGGATATATAGTTACACTCTGGCACAGTACAACTTGAATTGGGTCAGACACACTCAGCGAACTTGCAATTGTTGTGCTTCTTGTGCAGCAGGGGTTAAGCACGGAGCACAGGGCACCGGGGTGTTAAGAGGGGTAGGTTATGATTTCGAGAGGCGCGTGTTTATTTCCTTTTGATATAGATTGGATTGCGGCATAAGTGTGCAGAGCAGATCATGGGACAGATAAAGTTACCGCCAGGCAGGGCAAACTCGTGTTCAGACAAATGAAACTCTTGATTAAAGTTGGCAGTTCCGAGTTCTTTTTAATGGAATTAAAGTGAGAAAGTAAACGGGGGAGGAAATAATATAGCAGGGCCCTAGGAGTAATACTTGGTGTTTTTTAAATAATAAATTTGTATACTTACACGGCTGTTTCATAGGAAACCCTTATCTAAATAAATCAGTAAGCAATGCTGAAGGCAGTTCAAAATTTAAAAAGTTACTACTAGGTTACAACTAAGCACTTAAGAATTCTAGAGCATTTCAAGGTCTTTGTTTTACGTTCTAAAATTCGATTACATTTTCCATTACGACTTTTCGAAATACGTAAAGTATGGTCGAAACTTTGACAATGCTTTTAAAAAAATATTTCTAACTATTCACATAGGAAAAGTCTTGTTATAGTGCTACTACCTCCCTAAAAATTACTTGTTTTCACTCAAAAAAGCTTTTAAAATAATCAAATTCCTTCTTCATAAAAAATACAAAAGACATCCCTAAATTACAGCAAAACCCAGGCAATTTAAATTATTTAAAGCCATCCCCAACCCAAACCGAATATAAGAAATTCTCTAAAAATTGAAACAACCCCCCCTTGCTTCGAACTAAACTAAAAAGCCGTTCAATTTCCAAATGAGCAGGCCAATCGAGGGGAATAGCAACAAAAGGCGGAAATAAAAAGACGAACCGAAGCGGAAATTGAAATAAGCAAGTGAGCCAAAATAATCAAAAGAAACAAAAAGGTCCAAATAAAAGAGAGACCCATCCGAAGCGGGGGAACCCAGAGAAGGGGAGCACATTCCCCCCCTGACGAACCAAAATCATTCAAATCAGTGAAAATCAGCGCTGAGCCTCAGTCAGAAGTCCAGAAATTAACATTTCCACTAGAGTAAACAATCAGCGGTGGCGCCAAAATCACAGAAAACAAAAAAAAAAATACAAAAAAACTCTCTTGGAAAATCGAAAAAATCAACAGAAATTTGAATGGTGTGCAAATTGGTTTTCAGCTCCAGCTGGGAAAGAGAGAGAGACGGTGAGCGGAAAATGAAAGACAACCGGGGCTGTGGAAAGAACTTTTACCCCAAGGAATACTATTAAACAAAATTTATTCGATATAATTAGAAAACTTGGCGACTTTTGAAGTAATTCGCTTAATTACTTTAAGTGCACAAAATGACGATGGCGGCGAGGACCAAGTTCGAGGCGAAGCCATTGACTACGCGAGGAGCAGTCCCGTCCCAATGGGGCCAGGGCACCAGCTGCCCCCCGGAAATCGCTGAGCCGTCCTGGTGACAACAGGACAACGCAACAACAGGGAGGCGCCGCAAGCCAATAAAAGTTATGCCACGTAAATCGCAGAAATGTTCAAACTGCCAGCCAGCCTGCCATGCCTGCCTGACTTTGACATGAATAATGCCTTGGCAGGGATAATGGGCGGAATTTTCGGTGAACGGCGTGAAATTAATTGAGAACTGCGATAATTGGGAGTGAGGTAGCGCAAAGGATGTGCTAACAATACAATAACTCGGTGAAGGTTTCGCATATTTTCGGTTCAAATATTTGGCAGCTTAAATATTATATAATTTAAATGTGGAAAATAAAAGCTAAATTATATTAATTTCTAGTATATCAAGATTTAAAAAATATATATTTACTAATAGCTGTCAAATTAATTCTATTCAATAATTCCCTGTCAAAGCCCACGTAGACTACCTATTAAAACACAAACTATATTTACGTTTTCCTTAATAAAACCCCCAACCAGATGACCTCTCACAACTTTTTGTCCCTTAAAGGCCTCAGATAAACCCCCTAAAATACCCCCTTGAAACCCCTTAAATACCCACCGAGCTCAGCAAATTAATACGCATCGCAAATCGAAAGCCAAAATCAGAATCGCCAACTGACCTAACTCAACCGAAAATGAACCCCAAGCGGGGCTAACCCAGATTCGTGTTGCGACAATAACCGTTCGCCGTCAAGCGCCAGAGTTCCGGTACAAACTTGAAAACATAATCCCGCTTCCGGTGACCACAATTTCCGGTAATATGAAAAACCCACAATAAGCACAGCGACACAGCAACAAATGCTAAGCTACAGCCGAAAACAAAAATAAAAACAACACAAAAAAGCAAAGAGCTCAGCGTTTCGTTTGGTGGTTTTTGCGTTCGCAGTTCCGTATAAATTTGATGCCAGGATTTGCCAGGACGTTCAGGGTGCTGAGCGGGCAGAAATGAAGATGAGATGGTAATAAGGATAAGACGCTTGTACATTAGGCAGGCGAAAGGATCCAGGAATCAGAAGCCAGGATAGCGGAAAGCTGAAAGCCAACTGGCAGGCGGGGGGAAAAAGGCGTTAAAAGCCACGACGAGGACTTTGTCAACGCAAATGGCCAGGATGGTCCTGGACTTGGCCTAAAGTGCGGCAAGCAGTTGATAATGATGTTATTACCATAGGAATGCCAATGATAAGCCAAAGAACGAGAGAGAGAGAGATAGAGACTGGGAAGAGGGTCGGTGATAAAAATTAATGTTTATTTTGCTCACGCTTTTAATTAAAAATTGTCAGCCAAGCAAATTGAAAATTAAAATCCACATTTTATGGTTGACCCAGAAAAATGTGTGAAAAATTTCAGCTATTATTGTTTCACCCTCGCCTTGCCTCGACAAAATTTCGGTTCTGGTGGGTGCGACATTTTTGGCTCTTGGTAAAGTTGAAATGTTTTGGCCATAAAGTTTGCTTCTCTCCCTCTCCCTCTCCCTCTCTCTCTCTCTCTCTCTCTCTGGCTTACTCTTGGCCATCTCTGTCTTGTTGCAAATGGCGAAAGTTTACGCTTTAAATAATTGGCAAGGCAAGCAGAAGTGGCAAGGGAAAGTGGCAAAGCCCGGCAGTTAGTTTTAAATATTGTTGCTAATTTGCCACATTGTGCGTGCGACTGAAAGCTGGATTAAAATTATGAGCTAGCCATATTTTTTGAAGTGTCCAAGCTGAAGCTGACGATGACGAAGGCCCCAACGCGCACACTGACGATGATGATGGGCTGAAGGCGCAAAACTTGAGCAAAATGGAAGAAAAATAGTTGCTGAAGAGTGCGAAAAATTACGAAGACGACTAGATTAAAAAATCTCATTTATCTTGTAGATGAAAGAGGGAACTGTTGACTGGCCTAGAGTGTGAAGAAGGATGAAGTTTACTTAACGAAATGAAAGAAACTTGCAAAATTTGTACAATAAAATTACAAGTTGGCATAATTTTAGGACATGGGCGTTGGCTGATGTTTAGTTGGGAAAATATCTACTCAATGACCAGCATGAGAATCTTATGTTATTTTATACTATTTCCAGTTTATGCTTGATTAGCAATTACTTCAGATTTCCAAGAATAAATAATGCTCTCAGTAAATCCCCAAATCAGTTGTAAGCTTCCCCTTTCGAACTCCGGTGACAAAACGTATCGCAGCATAAATCCTTAAACCTCTTACAGCTTATCCCAACAGCAAGTCCCAAAGCTTACTCTGACGCACTTCCGGACGGCTGTGTATGCGGATGTGTGTGTCCCTTCACGTGTTATCCTTGGGTGAGGATAACCGCATAACTGTTTTGGCATCTTATTACGGGCCAGTTGACAGGTGCATGACATTCTGTGGCCGAACGCATCGAAGGGACACACGCAGGACAGCCTGAAGGGATATCGAGGGAGGCACACCGATCACATTCACACCCGCACTCACTTCCAGCAGAGAGAGAAAATAGAGTTAGATTACTATATTAAATTATATAAATATATATTAGAAAATATATAAATTAAAAATGTTTATTAAATTTACATAACAGAATAACACCTTAATTATTAGAAATATATGAAATTTATTTCAAGTTAATAAAGAAAATATGTTTACTAAAGTAGCAATGATCTTTGAATAATTTTATAATAGTTAAAATTGTAAAGGTACCCTAAAACTATACCATTTTTCTCTCTGTGTGCCTTGCTGGTAGACCGAATATAGCTGATGTCCTGGTCAGAGGCGTCAACGTGCCAGAAAAACGAGCAGACCCTGTCCTGTCGGCTGTCGCTTGTCTCCGGCTACCCAAACCAAAGCCCGAAAAACCCAAAGCCAAAAGCCCCAAAAAACCCCTTGTCCTGGCTCCTGGCGGGCAGTTCATGGTATCTCCTATCAATTGCCGCCGCTTGGCGTCAAATTACATTATGGCAAAGTAAATATAAATGGGAAATTGAATATATATATGGGAGTATATATTTGTGCATAGCATATACCGATTTATTCCCCGCCAGACGAAAATTGCTGACAGCTTTGAACTTTTTTTTCCGGTGAGTTCGTGCCTACACAAAAAGGTTATTAAAATTGGCGAAACACTTGCCAAAGTTTTCATATATCTTTTTTTTTATTTTTTTTATTTTTCAATTCGTATTTTCTTTCATTCGTTTTCCATGCACGAATTGAGCGCCATTTTCGCAAACTGTTGACAGCTGTCGAGAGGTGGGCGGCGGGTCTGTGTCGCTCAAAAGTGATACAAAAAGGATTTAAGCTCTTTAATCCTGTGCCAAAACTACTTTTCGACATTGGCTGACGGCCAGCGTGGTGTGAAATTAAATTAAACTTGATGGAAAATAATGACAATGACAGTTGATGAGCAGTGAAATATGATCTCGAAAAGGAAACTTTTTGTGGAGGTGTTAAGACAGCTTTTTGTTTAAATTTTTAGCGAGATTGAAAAAGCTTATCTTCAATCAATTGGGTAATTAAATATAATTTTATCTAGATACATTTTTTTGTTTGACAGTTATGCTAAGCTAAGAACTAAGGTAAATTTGAAACAGATTGTATGTTTTAAATATGGAATAAAATATAAATTAATGTATTTTTAAAGGTCTACCACTTAATTTACCTGCCATTAAAAAATGTACTAAAAATACTACCATTAAATCCATCTCTTTTATAAATTACAGTACTTTTTAACTAAAAATAAAGCATATATGCTTGAAAACTTAAAAATTCCCTAAAGCAAGTTAGTAAAAATTCGCACCAAATCTTTATCATCAGACAAAATTCATAAGGTATTTACCGTCAATATTTTCTTCTAAAGCCCTCAAAATCTCTTTAAATTTAAAGATCCAACCTCGATGCAAATGGTGCCTTAAATAATCCTAAACAAACACCGGCACGAGGACCGATGACGGCTCCTTCCATTCGCCAAATTCGCAGTGTCGTGCAAATAATTTTAGGTTCAAAACCCTGGCTGTCAGCCCGTCTGTCAGACGCTGCAATGGCAATCTGTGCCTGTCTGGTCGGTTATTTGATTTCTCACAACTGCCAAAAAGTTGGACTAACCCCGGACTGGGAACCATGAGGACTGCGTCCGTCTGGCGGCGTCTATCTTCATTCGATTCCAGTCGATTTCCTGGCTGAACGCGACTCTACGTCATCTTGACGTAAGTCAACGGATTTTAGATTGGTCACGTAGCGGCGACGACGACGACGACGACGTCGTCAACATCTGTTCCGTCTGCGCATTTTCCCCGTGTTTTGGCATATCTCCGAGCCCACTAAATATTCGAAAACTTATCGTCGGAGATATGGGTATCACCCAATTAAAAAGTTTTTTATCACCCCATGAAGATAGTTTCTGCCATAAACACATCGAGTCACAGGTCCGTGCATAAATATGCAAATTTAATGTATTTTTAAATAATTTTCTTGTTTTCAACGCATCGTTTTGCAGCCCACGCTAAGGGGGAAGAGGAGCATTTTCGGTTTCTGTTTTTATTCTAGACGGGTTAAAAGTTGAATGTGTGTCTGCCCCGATCGTTGGAGTCATCGAATCATCGATCAGCGGCAATTAGGCGGGGAATATAGAGGAAATGATAGAGGAAAGTTTTCCCCGGCGAAAGTTTTCTCTCTCCTCCAGATTTTATGGCATTTAGATTGGGCGTTTATGTGCGGATGCTTTCGTAGATATTTACGATTGGATTATAGGGCCAGCAAACATTCGTTAATCCCATCCGAGAGATATTTGTGGGGGATTTTTAAACGTATGTTCACATATTTTGGAATGCATATTAAAGCGAACGAAGGCATAAATAATATTACCAAATTCTTTGTGAAATTTTAGTTGAATGCCAAGTTAATCCTTAAAAAGCTAAATTATTTTTAAAATCCAAATAATAATAAAGATAAATTTCTCTGAAATATTTATAATTTTATCCATTTAATTCTATATTTTTACAACCCATAACCGTTTAATAAACATTTCCTAATGGCCTTATAAACCGTTTATTTGCTATTTATTTTTTAAGCCTTTCTTTACGTTCCTAATAACGGTTTAAAACTTTCTTTTCACTTCCTTTGGGAAAATAGGTTCCATTTCATGCCCATGTTTTCGCCATAAACTTAAACATTCCTTTGTGCACTCGCCCCTGACGGAGCATTTATGATTTTATTTTTATTACACCAAAAAAGGTATTACGTCAAAATGGAAATTCGCTTCCTTCGCTTCTTTCGTTTGAAAAAGGCATCAAATTAATTTTATTTTCATTATGACTCATAAAACGCCACCGCAATGTGGAAAGTTTTTGGCAGACAGAAAGAGAGGGAGGAGTCGGTGACCCAGAGCCGGGAAAACAAACACAAAAAATTAGGGAACCCTTTTTCGCCAAAGGCCACATTTAATCAAGCTACTCCGGGACACACAAAAAATGTCCAAAGTGCGTACTTCCAGCCAACACATAATTAAGCTTAATAAATTTCTAATTATCAGATGGTCAAACTAAGTGAATAAAAAAGGGTCTAAGGACTCACTCGCCCAGGAACACATGGTGCTGCTGCTGGTTTGGGTTTGGGTTTGGGGTTTGCAAATTAACCCTTTTTATGAAGGAGCCGAGAACCGGGAACCAGAACTCCGACCTCTACTTCGACGACCACGACTTGCGCTCGTAAAATGTCCAGTTTTATGGGCCCCGTTGTCGTAGTCGTAGCTCGTCAGTTGCTGCAGCAGTTTAAATTTAAATAAATTGTACAAAACTGACTGCCGGGCAGTTGGGTAACTCTTAGCCACTTCCCACGTGGAGGCTTTTACGAGTTGTCCGGGAATTAAAAGTTTATCTTGATTCTCAAAGCCGTTTGAGCGACAAAGGAGACGGCGACACGGCGAGCTGCATAATTAGACACCCGCTGTCCGTCTCTTTCGCTGACCAGCTAGCCCTCTCTCTTTTCCAGCCACCGCACAGTGTCTGTCTGGTGCACAGTAAGAAAATATTACTAGAGATACCATTTCATTTAAATAATATTAGAAAGTTTTTATATGCATTCTGGTTTGAATTGTGGTCAAAAAATTTCCAAAAAGCCCAGGGTTTTCGAGTTAAAAATAGTTATAATACCATTATAGTTTATTTTCCCCTGTGTAATCATTATTCACGCTCAGTTGACCACCTGTGAGTGGGACTTTTGTTACGGTATCGAGCTCTCCTACGACCCAACCTGAGCTCGAACTTTGTCCCATGGCGTTGACACAACTCGAATCGCTTCAAAAGAAATTAGCATAATTGAATTAAGCATCGATAAGCCATGTTTTCCTTCTCTCCAGCTCGGTTGCAGTCGATATCATTAGCTGCTGTTGCACAAGTCGCTGGAGAAAAACGAAAGATAAGCCCTCGGGCACAATGCTTATGTTTGGAGTTCATTAATTTAACATTTGATAAGGTCGCACTGAAGGGGTTAATGCTGGTGGTTGTCAAAATGGTTAATAAACGTTCAGAGTTTTTAACCCTTGTCCAGGAATTGATTCGCCAGGGTTGTCAGCTGCTAAAAAAAGAGCAATGAAAGCCCAACCAGGCCCCTTTAAAAAATAATTTACGGGGCAGCTGTTAATGATAAACTCTAGCTTAAGGTTGATTATATTCAGTATCTATAAAGCTTAAAGAGAAATCTTTAAATGCTTGGAGATATGCTAATGCCTTCATAAAATTCTCTTCAATGTGTCTTGTTTGATTGCCAGACTTTACATTAATTTCCAGCCATCGGACATATCAATCGTCTAATCCCATTTCGCATTATCGATGCAGACATGACGTGCGATAACAAGCCAAAGTGCTGTCCAAATACACCTGACAACCCCCATCGCCGAGACTGGCAAGTGCCCCAGAGTAAAGACTTTTCCTAAGCCCAGACAGGGACAGACAGTTGGACAAATATTTGATATTTAATCTTATGAAACAGCAAACAGACAAACAGAGTAATGGAACGGGCGACGCTGTCTGCCCCAAGTTTTGCTCAAGTCAACGCATAAAATTGTAATTAATTAAATTTAAAGTCGTGTCAACGGGGCGGATGGTTGCTGGGTAGTTGCCTGGGTGTTCGGTGGCAGACAACGCCCCTAAAGGATTAACAAATACAATGGCCAAACAACTTGAGGCTTAAAACTCTGCACTACAAAACCGAAGACAAAATGCAAACATAAACACAAACACAAATACAAACACACCGAACGGGGAGGGGGCGTGGCGCCGAAGTCAAAAAGTGCTTTTAACCTACTTTTTTCCAAAAAGAGTAAACAGACTCGCAGCGCCATCCAACATATGCATAAATAGACTTTAACCCCTTGGTGACGGTACGGCGGGGCAGAGCCAGGAGTGTATGAAACAGTAAGCAGGCATCCTGGCGGTGTTAAGTTGATGAAATTGGAGATATCCTGTAGATAAACTTTGGCTTTATGGCTAAAAATATTTTAAGTGAATAAGAAAAATTAAATTATTTAATTGTACATCATAAAATATGGAAATTTATCTATCATTTACTAGAAGGAATTTCCTGAATTAAAAAATCATTATGCCTTTACTATATAGTACCTTTATACCCCTTAAAAATTCGTCCTGCTTTGGGTTATAAAAAGTGCGAACCACACTTTGCTTTTTGGTCGGTCTCTCTCGTCGCAATGCTTTCAACCAAATTTAATCTTATTTACACACACATATAAGCGAACACGCACACGCATACACTTTGAGTGTGGCACACTCACACACTTACAGGCCCTCATCTACACTTAACAGTGTGCAGAGCGTAATCCTTTAAATGAGTTTAGCGTCACGTTCGCACTTATGCGTTAAACACGTGTTTTTTGCCCCAGCATTATCCTTTGCCTAGGCACTACTCTCACAGCCAGGGGGGTGGTCTTTTGGGGAGTGGGTGTGGTGTGTGTCCTGCAGCAGTCGTTGCCACCTCCTCTCCTCCCGCTGCAATATGCAACGCGTTTTTTGCAGCGCCAACTGCTGCGCACAATTCAAAATGTCAATTGAGGCAGTCCGTCGTCAGGCTGAAAACAAAAAAAGTGAATGGACCCACGCCCCAGAGCCATTTCCCCAAACAAGGACCTAGGTC
The DNA here is from genome assembly GCA_018904565.1 of Drosophila tsacasi. Classification (NCBI taxonomy): domain Eukaryota; kingdom Metazoa; phylum Arthropoda; class Insecta; order Diptera; family Drosophilidae; genus Drosophila; species Drosophila tsacasi. The sequence continues at coordinate 76,628 of JAEIHY010018683.1, forward strand.
TCTATTCCTGGACTCCAAAACACTCTGATCCTGCGAGCAGTTGTTGCAAGGACACTGATAGAAAAAATTGAACAAGGAAATGTAATAATAATTTAGAGAACAAATTTTTTAATTGTCCTATCCCTAAATGCTAATTTTACCAGCTTATTAAATATTACAACTCCAAGAAAAGGACTTTTATAAATCTAAATATATATTCCCCAGCTCGGATCAGACAAATTGTCGTCGCTGTGCACTCCTCCCTCAGTTGGCCAAGCGCCTCTGGTGGGACTCAGTTTAGTCCACGCCACTGCACCAACAACAACTAGTCCTGTCGACTGGAGGAACGGGGCATTGTGGTGCAGGAGGCGGGGGGAAAAGGACTCCAGGGCATGAAGGGGAAAGGGTTGCATGCAAGAGCACTCAGTGCGCAACGTTGGCTCATTAAAGTGGCATATTTCACACATAGCCCGAGCGACAACCACTGAACCAAAGGCAAAGACAGCAACTTGAGTGGAGTGAGTGCCACAGGAAGACAGGAATTTAGGATACCCTTTGGAGACCAAAAATGGTTCAAGGAATAATTCAACAAAGTATTAAAATATGTTATTTATATAAAATAAATTCAACAAATAAATATGACAGAAACAGTTTTAAAAACAAATTAAATAAACGCTTTTAGTTGATTTTAAAATGTCTCCAATTTTAAGTCATGCATTCTCCAATATATTTTTGAGGAGAACAATTTAAATTTAAAAAACCCACACTTCCCAAAAAATAGCTTCTACTAATTTAATCTCTAAATTAATTCAGCAAAGAGTCCTTGGTCCTACCCGAGCCTGTAAAAAGCCAAGACATAGTGAGCGAGCTAGGAGGACCAAAAGTGCAAAATAGTCCAAGAATGCCATCCGAGGACTTTGACGTTGGCGTTTTTCTAGCTACGTGCGGCATGTTTTTCGGCTCCTGGCATGTCCTGCCGGGGCTAGGATGACTACGAGTACAGTTGGACACCGGCTGCAAGAGTTAAATGCTGGCAATTTGGCCTTCTTTTTCACAAAAGCCTTTTGTCGCACTTTTGGTTGGCAGTTGTCGTTGTTACGTTGTTGGTTGTTGCGTTGCGTCGGGGGATGTCGCGAGTATGTGGCAAATTATTTTAATTGTTTCGCAAGTGCTCAGAATGCCTCGAACTTAATGGACTCTCCGGAAAGTGCGTTGGGTCCAAGAGTCCCCCCTCTGTTGTCTAAATTAATGCCAAGGGAAATGCCATTTTTCGTTTAGATTAATTTCCTCTTGTGTTTAGTTAATTTTTGTGAAAGGTTGTGGCGGTTGCCAGTTGGGAATGGGAATCCTCAGGGTGTAGCATAATTATATACCTATGTGTCTACAAATACAATTATTCATGCTTTCTTTAGGCTTTATAACAATTAAATTAATTAATTTAAGTTGAGGGAAGCATTATTATTAAATTAGGCTTATTTCTCTCTAGCAAATAAAATTATTTAGGCTTACTTTTTAGTACTATATTTAATTACATAACAACCAAAATAATAATAAATAATAAGCAATGACTTTAAAATTCTAGAAACCCATAAAGTAGCCCTGCTGGCCGAAAGCTATTAATTAATTTATACGGTTAATTGTGGCAGCCAAAAGCCGATTTACCATATAATTACTATCCAATATTCATAAATACAAGCGGCATGTTCGTGAAAACCCATTACACTAAATTAATTTCACAAGGACACAGTGGTTGGGGGGTGGCACTTTTAGTGAAAATATTAAATGCATTGCAAACAGGCGGGAAAAAAAAATGATTCAAAGGGGTAGAGGTTGGGGTGAAAGAACAACGGACAACGAACAGCGGGCAATATAATAATAAATAACATGCAAACGAGGCGAAATCAATGTAAAACGCGTCGAAGCGTATCATTAGTGGGCGATGGGCGGCGGTGGGTGGAAGCGTGGCAGAGTGGGCGTGGCAACGACAAAATAACCGCACGCTGTCAATCAATATGCATGGAATATGCCCCAGTCGAGGGTGTACCAGCGGGGGTCCCGGCCATATATATATTATCGAGGCATATCAACAACTTGCCGTCACGCTGGTTAACACTTCAATAAATCGATAAACGCATCAAACAGAAAACGGAAAACAGAAAAGCTGTTGCATAATTATGACCGTTTGTGGGCCAGGCCCAGACGGAGCTTTAATTAAATTGCCGGTGTATTAGTGCGAAAGCGATTGGCAGTTGCCAGTCGAAGGGAAAACGCTGCATTAATCATCACAAAAAACGCAATCAATCGAGCGGAGCTCTACGGCTTGCTTACTTTCCCGTTCGCAAAATACACTTTTCCGGGGGTTATTTTGAAATCGCATAAAAAAACTTGTATTTGAGGGGCTTAAAATGAGCGAATTAAGTAAGGATTACATTTGTTTTTTTTGCTGACCACAGGGTTTTTATTTAGGTATTTAAAACATACTTGCGTATCATATTTCAATTTATATATATATACTTTAAGGGGATTATGGGAATGTAAAGGGTTATTTGTTTAGTTTCTGTATGAATAATATATTAATTAAAACTGGAATTATCTCGTTCCTAAATCTTCCTAAAATACTATCTAATAATGATCTAGCACCTAGAACAACATCTCTGAGATACTCCAAACCTTTATCGAGATTGTCCCAAGTTTCCTCGTACATTTTTCCCGATTTCCTCCTGTCAAATGTGTTCCACTTCCATATCAGAGCATCTGTCATTCGTTTGCGACCCTTTATTTATTCCCACGGAAATTTCATCTGCCGTTTCCAAGTGAATGGGCACATCAGTCAACGATAACGATGCCGATATACCGATTGCCGGTCCGTCAGGTGCGCAATGCAAAGAGCGAAAATTTAAGTTTCCACCTCTCTTCAGCGCCACCAAATGCACCACCAGGGGCACCCACTACATATATACATGCTACCCACTACCCGGCATCACCCACCAATCACCCGAAATTCCCACATCCCGGCCAACGGAATACGGCTGTAAACTGAAGTTGGCGCACGTGTCCAACAAACGCTTGCCTTGGCACTCCACTCTCCACGCCGCTCCACTTGCCACTTGCCACTCCACTCCTGGCTGCTCCGCAGCTGCCACGTGTCGATGCACTTGTCAGCATATGTTCCACGTGATTCCCAACTGCCACTAGTGCCTTTTGCTCCTGGATTACTTCCGTTTTTGCACTGGGGAAAATGTCACAGAACAAACTTATAAGGTGGCTTCTAGGTGAAGAGATTTCAAATGACTTTTTAAAATAATAGAGGAAGTATTTTAGAAAAATTTTGGTCCTAAAATTTAAATTTATTTAGTTCTTTCTCAGGACATGGCTAGGTCAGACTCTGCTGTTGATGCTGATGGCTTATAAGGTCGGAAACGATTCCTTCAATCAAAATTACAAAAGCCTCCAATTGTGTAAATATAACTTTATACAAAATTAGAATTTAAAATAAGCTGAGCTGTTTTTAAAAGAAAATGTATATTTTTTTTTACTTTATTACAATATTTTCCAGTGTAAATATATAGTTCGGAGTCGCATCACCCCTCAAGCCCCCAGAGAAAAGTGAGTGGGTGTCATTATGGGGATAGCCTGCGAATAAAAGCCAACTAATGGCGGCTTTTGTCATTACTTCGTGCTATCCAGTATCTGCCATCCTCTCAGCATCCTTGGCTTAATACCATTCTGCAACTTGTTGTTTGCTTCCCCCTTTTTTTACTAATTTTATTTAGCACTTTGTTTGCCGTTGCTGCTGGGTTTTTAATGCTATTAAATGCAATGCAATTTTTATCTGGTCTAAAAGGATTTCGCAACCTTCCGTTCTTATTTTCCTCCCGCGCCGGATTACGTGTTTTTGCATTTTCAGCTGGACTTGCTGCATATCCTGTCCACGTCCTTCTGCATCCTGTCGTCCCGTTGTGTTATCTTGCGGTTTTTTGCATCAAGTTGAGAATTTTCTCATTAATTTCAACGTTTTTCTGCAGCTGCCGTAGCTGCTGATGTGTTTTGTGCTTGCGGACAGTTGTCGGTTGTCGGTCGTCCCTTCAGCTGAGGTTGAGTTGTCCCACTGATTGTGGTTCCCGGGTAGAGAGTCCTGTATGTCCTCATGGCTGATGGCCATTCACCATCAACAGCAAATTAAGGCCAGTATTTCAGGATGTGTTGTGTGGGTTTTAAACTAAAAGCAGAGGCATGCATTTACATTAGTTTTAATTAATATTTCAGGTAAGAGTAATATTGAAATTAGAACAAATTTGGAGGATTTTAAGTAAGATTTCAAATATTAGATAATAAAAATGAAGACCGTGTGATATTTGTGATATTTATAATTGTTTAAATATCAGATGTCTTAGCTCACTCAACTGCAGTTCACCCCTCGTAAACACTAACGAATCTCTTCTTCTAAAATATATTTCCACGAAAAGAATGCCAGAAAAGTGCTCTGAATAATTCCCTGGCTCCCAATTTTGATACCATCATATCTGACACATCGCAATTGCCTCATTTGAAGTTCATTAACCTACCGCACTCTACCACGTCTCACTTCCGATGGCCAGCCAGAAGGAGATATAATAATAACGTCCGGGAAAATTCACACAAATTAAAGCCAAGTCAGGAAAATTCAGAGCACTGAAACGGAAAAGCCACAGAGAGAGAGGAAGACCGGACAAAGTCAAGTAGACAGCCAAGACAAACACCAATTAAATGCACATAATGATAATGTTGTGCCGAAAAGTCATTTGGAGCAACTAAATTACAACTTCCACTCTACATTACATGGTACGGCAGCGGAACCTCCTCAACCTCCTAGACCCCCACTAGACCTCTGCACTCAAGAACCTCGAACTTTGAGCCACGAACGGAACCCAAAAATCCACACAAAATTAAAAGTCTGCTGCAGTTTGCGAAAGGAGAAACAGATGGCTACTGCAGCGAAATGAAAACAAACACCCGAATTTGTGTCTAAAGTGTTTTCCGCCACGAAAAAAGGAAAAACGCACACACTCTGCCGGGAAAAAAGACAATTCGTAGAGAGCTAAAGTTGGTTTACCGCTCGGCTGAACGGAGAAGTTCAATGCTCAAGTTCATGAACTTGGGGCAACACCAGCTCGAAAGGGTTTTCCTTCTGGTCCGCTGACGGAGCAGTTTATAATTAGAAACCCAACCGAGTAGTCCCATCTCCATCTCCACCTCGGGAGTGTTTCAATCTGAAGGGAAAGTCAAGTGGATTTTGGCGGCAGAAGTGCGGGAATTCACTGCACTGCCCCGGAGGAAATCCACGGACGAAGTCGGAGAGAAGTCCTCTGCCATTGGTTACGTAACGTGGGATTTTCTATTTACCCAAGGAAGACGTAGACGAGGACGGCGACGGCGATGATGGCGACAAGTGCATACGGCTCCTTGGAAATTGACAGAAAACAAAAGCAAACAATTTGTTGGCGAGCAGGTCGCTTATGTAAATAAAAGGCAAGAATGTAACAGAAATGATTTAAATGGGTTAACGAATTTTGAATTCTCTTATGGGAAATTAATTAAATATGCTGATTTTCTATAAAGGTAAGATCAATATTAAACTATTTTAATAATATTATAGGTTAAGTCTAGCTAGAAGTACACTTGAAGTAACTTATGTCCAATATAATTAAGGAACTCTTTAAAAACAGAATAGATTGTTGTGCCTATATTGTGTTTATTTATATTTTGATTCTCATTTCCCATTTAAAAAATCAGTTATAACTTTATTAAGGTCAAGGAGAGCTTCCCCTAGAAATCCAGGTCTATATACATTCTTTCAGGCAATAGGCTCTTCTTCAGGCTTAAAAAACCTCTCAAAACTATTTAAGAAAATCCCTTTAACAAAAACATTAAGCAGTCGCAACATCATCTGAATTTCATCTGTCAGCGGAGACGATCCAGTCTAGAGTATTTAAATTTTTAAACAAATAAAAAACGAAGCGGAACGCGCTCGCCATTGTAAATAGATGTGGGCGAGAGAGCGGTCTTTGTTATTATTGTTGTTGTTTTCAGCGGCTTAAGCAATGTTAAATATTTAACAAAAAAAAAGCCGAGCCAACACAAAAGAGGAGATTCCCGATTTTACCATACCTATAGCCACTCGTATGCGTACGCTAAAGATATTGCCGGAGTGGGAACCTGGAACAAAAGCGGAGTTTCGTGCTCGTGGTTAATCTTTTAAGTGTGCCGTGTATACCGCGACTTCCCCCGATCTCCCCACTACCTACTATATATATATCGCTCGCGCAGCATGTTTATATTTCGATTTAAAATTCCGTACACGCGCCGGGCATTATAAACATTTTCCTATATGATTCCCACACACATGAGTGCTGCTGGGCCTCAGCTCCGATATATTGTCTGGCGGAACTTCAGCGGCTCTGCTTGTTGTCGGCGATTTTGCAACGTTTGCCATTGTCATTTGTTTGCGTTTTAATATGCAAATAAATATAATAGGACACACGATGCCTTTTAAATAAATACAGGCCAAAACATTTATGACAACTCCTCGGCGTGGCTCGCGGATGCCGATTTTATTGGCCGTCCGATAAGCGGAGCGAGTCGATGCAGTTGCCACTGCAATTGCACTGCGTCGGCAAATATAAATTGCAGGAAATGGAAAATAAAATGTTTATTTGCCATAAATCGGTGGAGCCGCTTGTTGGTTAACCAGTATTAAAATTGCGATCGTTCAGGTGGGGTGGTCGGCCAAGGAAATTGTACGAAATGTTCAAACGAAATGGTAAAGCGATTGGGGGTCCGCCAGCCTGGCAATCTTTGGCATTTGGTAGCCGGTTTATGACAGTTTCTTCGATTGCAGTTACAGGTTTTATTAGTTTTCAAAACGATTCGGATAATGATCGAAGAGATACTTAACGGAGTGAGTTTTAAACTTTGGGATTGGTATTTCTTCCTTTTTAATCATAAAGAAGGGTAATTTTTGAAGAATAAAATAATATACAATAAACCAGTTAAGCGAAAGTTCTTTAAAAACAAATTTACAGTAAGCAAAGACTTTACTCGTAATTAAATAAAAATATTCCAAATATATTTTCAGTTTTCTTTTACTACTTAACGCCCCAACAAATTTATAATTGTCACTTTAAAATTATAATACACAAAAATAAAACAAGACTTAATTGAAAATCTGTTTCCAGGTCCCCCATTTAAATGTAATATTCTAGTCCAGCATAAATAATTAATCTTCAAAATGCGCTTGTCTTCCATGTTATGCAGCCGAAAGTCCTTGCAGCATGCGCCACTCTGCAGGAGAGTAAATTTATTGCCCATAGTTGGCGAATGTGCTTGCTCATCGAGTTGTCAGGCTGGAGAGGACTTGGACTTGGGCACTCGGATCGGCTGCATCGGACCGCATCCGTAACACTCGGCACATTATGCTCAGACAATCTAATGCCCTGCCTAATATTTATATCCGCTCTCGACTTAAGCTATTACCAAGACAAACACCATGGACATAAATCCTTCGAGCGGGCATCTGCATAATGCATTTATCTCGCAAACCCCAACTAACAGGCAGACATGGTCGGCATTCATTTATCACATTTATCGCTTGCAAGCGAATGCAAAAATTCTATTACTGTCCACAAGAAGCACAGGACTTGGACTCCTGCAGCCAGAAGGAAGGAGTGCGAAATCCGGAATCCTGCCTGGGAAACAGACCATTAAAAATTATGGAATAAAATCTTGCATCATCATGTGAGACCGGCGACATATGCGATAAATTTGCCACAAAGAAAAAATAAACCCAGGAGCAAAGAGCTAGAGAGATGCATTGCCGGGATCTTGAGATTTTCGCAGATTTTCTTTCACTGCATTCAACGGACGCCATTTATCACTGTCCAAGTTATGCCTGTTCGCATTGCATTTAAGCCGTGTCCATAAGGATCAATGAGGATAATTCGAATCTATGGCTAGGGCTTTGGCCAAATGTAATTATCGTTTGTGCCGCAATGGGGCACGTTTCGTATTGAAAGAGGTGGGTTGGGTGTTCGAGGTGGTTCTCGGTGGTTTTTTGGTTGATTTTTGGGTGATTGCGGGACGGGGGGTTGCTCGGATTTGTCATGGCTTTCAGCTGCACATTGTGATAAGCACATGTTATGGTTTTTCACACTCCCAATGCGATTGTGTGGGGTTACATTTTCCTTGCTCGGATTTTTCCCTTTTATCGATCGACTCCTTGTTTGCGGTTGTTACATGTTTTCCTATCTGGATTATGATTAATTGATTGCCAAGTGTTGGGGCCCCGTCACCACAATTATTGGGGGGACGTACCGTTGGGCGGCAATGGCTTATTCCCACCGTCACGCCCCTGCAATTCAATCGACTTTGGGTCAATGCTCCGAATGAGGCGAGTGTGGCAAGAGTTTTCCCGCTTTTCCTCGGAAAAGCACTAAACTGTGTTGTTCCCATTTCAGCAGACGTTGATGTCAAACAGCTGGAGTTGTTCTTGGACTCTCGCCGCATCGCATAAACAGCCAGCAAATGTGCAACACACTAAATTGACAGCTCGAATCAAGCATAAGCAACGTTTAATTGGCACTTGGCGACCAAAACAAAAGTTCAGGAATAGATTTGGTAGATTGAGGGGAACACTTTTCTCAAAATTTTATTTTTTTAATATTAATTCACACATTTTAAGTGAATTTGTTTAATAAAAGGGACAAGAAATATGTAAAATGGAATCTCAAAGACTTAAAACACATAACAACTTAAGTCTTTTAATTTTTTTAAGTCACATTGCAGTTAAAATAAATTTAAATCCCTCCAAGATCTACAGCAAATTCCTCTTTAATGACAAACCCCTTCCGATAACCTTAGTGCCACCGCAATTATTAGAGTATAATGAGCAGTTTGTTGGTTAAACATGCCACATCGAACGTGCCAAGTGCGGAGGAGACTCGGCAGTGGCACATGTGTGCACGGCGGCAATCATTTAAATAGTTATTGCACTTTCCCCCCAGCCCCAAGCACACCGGCAATGCAATTAGTTTAAAAGGCCAAAAAGATCAGGAGCAGAAAAAGAGCAAAACAACAAGTTGGAAAAATGGGAAAAACTGCCAGGGAGTGACAGGCTGACATGCCAGGAAGAGGGGTACAGCCCGGGAGGATGAGCTATGGCACATGGAAGAATGTCAAAGCAAAATGAAGCCATTAAATGAACGGCAGAACTTGGAAGCCCCGAAAAAAAATCGAATATACGACGAAAAACACAGGCGGCACTAAGGAGTGCTAAGCCAGAAAGCAGTGGCAACACAATTTAACACCCGCCGCCGAGGCGATGGGCAGCTCACAGTTTGACGGGCTTGCCACAGCAGCAACAGCAGCAGCAGCATTAACAGCAGCAGCATTACTCCCAGCAGCAACATCAGCAGCAACAGCCATTGCCAGTCGGCAACATCATCTCCTCGTCATAGTCCGGATGGAGTTCCGTTCCTAGAGGAGCCGGCGGATGGAGACGAGGGCCAAGTCTCGTAAAGGTCGACATCTTTCACGAGGAAGCACTGCGAGAAACATCTCAATTCTAGGGATTTATTGAAATTCTTTTATGCGAAACTTAGTAAAATTTTTAAGGGAAAAAAGTGTAAACGAAATAAAAGAAATACCATTATATCGTACTATGATATTATCTTACAACGTTTTGAACAATTAAGTAATTTTTTTTCTTAGAAAATTAAAATGATTTACTGCTCCTGCACTTGAAACATTATAAACGAGTAAATTTTATATCAAAAAAAAAATTTCAAAATTTAACATCATAAATTCTTTTTTCCTCAGTGTCTTTGTGTACCTTTTGGGCGGCTGACGTTGACAGGTCGCGAAAAAAACCTTTATGCTCTATGGCAGGAATTTCCCAACTGAGATTGAGGTAAAGTCGAAATTTTAATGGCCTCCCCAGATGCAATAAAAGCTCAGGAATGGAATGGCTTTAGAATGCATAAAGTTTTCCAACGAATTGCACTCAGCATACGCTGCTTAATTCAAGTTTCCTTAGTTTAGCAAAGTCAAAACTGTGCTCCACATTAATCAGCTAATAATGCCAGACAATTAGCAATTGCGACAGCCATTTACTGGGAGTACCCTCCCTCCAGATACTCCGGAGAACGTGAAATGCCATCCATTTTCATATGCCAACATTTTAAGGTAGCGCCGAAAAACTTTGCACAGAAGACAAACGACTTTTCAGTTTGAGGAAGGGTAAACAGAAAGAAATTTGTTGTTCATTTGAATTATTTAATTTTTATAAAGAAATTATTACTGGGCAAGAGCTTGGTTAGAGAGGATGTGATGTTTAAATTTAAAAGCATAATTACAGCATTTAAAAAAAAAAAACAATTTTTGAAGTCTAAACTATGTCCTTGAATCATATAGCAAAATTTTAAAGATTTTTGGCTTCTATAAATATTTCTATCCCTAAAGCCTAATATTCTTTCTTGTGCACTTTGAAGAATAGGGGCTTTGAATCTGTTTGGGGATCTGCTTTTTGCTTAAGCCCCGTTCACGTGAGTTTTGCAACATTTTTGCAAAGTAATTGCTCATTTTGACAGGTCGTGCAACGCCCTTGTTTGCAGTGGCAAGCAGCTTCTTTTGCTCCTTCAACGTCTTCTGCTTCTGCCGGCTTGTTGCTTCCTGCCAGCAGCAATGGATGTTGCAGTTGCAGCACCAGCAGCAGCAGTAGTAGCAGTTGAAATAACCTGCAGCAGCCCGCAGTTCTTCACATGCGAGAAAGCAATAAAATCTTATAGTTTGTTTTTTGTTCGGCGTTGCCTTTTGCACATGTGGCGTACCAACAACGACAACGACAAATGCAACGACGACTTGGGAAAAGGCGACAACAATGACGACACTGACTACTGACTCGGTCCTGTCACTGACAGCCTGTCAAAAGGGGAGGCAGGCCAAGGAGGGGCAGAATGTCCTCCCCATGATGTCGTGAACCGTAATGCGATTCTTTCGTCCTTTTATGCCAGGGAGTCTGCAGAAGGGTATGTCCTCTAAACTTGCAGGTTTTGGCTTTGGAATTGCAAACTTATTACTAAGCTATACCACCTTCTTAGAAATATTTAATGCACAGCTTTGGTAGTTAAAATTAAATCTAATAATACTTATATATTTCTCTAAGCGCAATATATTTGTTATTAAATAGAAAACTTTTCCTAAGTCTAAGAGCATCCCCCATTCGCTGAGTATCCCTAATATTCCCTTTGGCCATACTCACTACGTTTGTACTCGTTGCCTCTTTTATTGCCACTATTAAATGCATTTCACAATAGTTTGTCGATGGATTTGTTATTGTTAGCCATAAAATTAATATGCGTTCTGGGGACAACAATGCAACGATTTTGATGACATCCCAGCAAGTGCGATATTGCAGCTACACGGAGTAACATCTGTTTAGCATAACCCCCTGGCAACATTGAATGCGATTCTATGGCATCCATCTGAAGATATGGTTCTCTGAGCACAGAGAGAAATATATATAAATTTATCTTGAAATTAAATAAAAAGAAAAAATCAAGAGCGAAATAGTATCAATAAACTATTTAACAATTCGTATTTCAGATAAACAAAGTTTAAAAGAAATTAAAAATCGATTCAATGTTAACTGGATACTATTTATTTGTAATTAGTAATCATTTATACTATATATTTATATTTTTTCTTTCATATTATTACGATAAGACTAAAGACATAATGACCAGAAATCTGGATACTATTTATTAAATATTATATATATTCATTTGTAATTAGTTAGCACTTATAATATATATTTCTATTTTTTTCATATTATTATAATAAAACCAAAGACATGTTAAATTAAAATCGTATAAATAATGACCAAAAATCACTAAAAAATTCGACATTAACTTTTAATAATAAACCACATTTTCCCCCTGTGTACTCACTGTATAAAGAGCAATACTTTTTGCTGGCCCAACGAGCAGCGAGAGTTTTTCACAATTTAAACGGATGACACGACACAAAAGTGTCAATCAAGCAAGCAGTTAAGGCCCCCGAGGGCCATTCAAGGAATTCTGATGAAGATGGGAATGGGAATGGATCGAGTTGGGGTTGAGAATGGAGATGGGAATGGAGATGGAGTGTTGGCATAGAGCAATCTGTCACAATCAATTAATTGCTCGCAGAACTATCAACGGACATCAAACAAATCCAAAGGTAAACGCAGCCGATGCGTATCTGTGAGATACGAGTTTGCCTTTTATCAGCACGCACGATCACTTCAAAGTTGGAAAAAAATCAGAGAACGGGGGTCTGGGGAGAACCGGGATTCAGTGGAACGGAAGTGATTGCCTTCACACCCATTGAGTTCACCGTTGCGGTTCATTTAGATCCGATCTGGGGTGTCTCCACCTCTCCAGAGCTGGCGGCAACATCAACGGATTCTCTGTCTAGTTTCTGTATCTTTTTTGTGGGGGAAAAATATCAGATCAATAATTCGATCATGTCAAGGTGCTTCGGTATAGATCTGGCGTATTTATGTTGTGCTTTCGAAACACAACTTGTCATGTTCACATTCGTGTTAAGGTTAAATGGAATTTGTTTTTTGGTCTTGTGACCTCTCAAGCGTGATTTCTCCAAATGAAATATTTCTAATTGAAGGCGACAGTTTTGTGGTGGAGTTTCCACTGAACTTTCCTAAGAATTAATTGGAAGAGACAACTTAAAACATAGACATTTTCTGGAACTATAAAAACTAGCTTAGGGTAGGTTGAGATTGGTTAACTTAGGACTTAAGTCTTAGTTTAATTTTTAAATATATTTCTTATTTTAAAACATCTGCCTTGTCCCAATTTAGGGTCCAACTAATTGAGCTCTAATAAAACACATGCCACTTTCTAAGGCAACCTTCATTAAAGATGCATTACTTCCTCTAGCCAAGGAGACCATTGCCAAAGAAGTGCAACTGCAGACAATTTGGCTCATAAATAACGCGTTGACAGTTTGTAATTTTGAAAAGTAATCAAGCAAAGCTAATTAACAACAGCACCCAGAGGCACCCAGAGGCACCCAGAGGCACCCAGAGGCACCCAGAGGCACCCAGAGGTGTACACCTCCGAGTGCACTCTCCTCCATATATTCGTCATATATGGCGGATACAGCATAGGGGGCTCGTAGAAAGTCGGCGCTAATGAGAAAAATATGACACAATTGTAATTATCTGTAGGGAGCGGCGATGATGCCCGCCGAGTCCCGGCAGTTAATACCAAATATGCCAGACGCAGTCCGAGCAAGATGAATGAGCATGAATTATAAAAACATAAAAAAAAGAACAGGGAAAACAAAAAAGGGAAAACCCAACAAGGAGACCTCTTCACGTGGCTGCGAATAGTTGCTACTCGTAGTTGTAACTGCAGCTGACATTTCTGTTAATTTTGATGTATGGCCAAGACCAGGAGGGAATACACTTTTGTATATGTTTCAGCGAGCTCAGCTCCCTGTAAACGGATTTCCACTCGGGGGAAAACACACGGGCAACCTGAGAACGCTTGAAAAAACAATAACAGCTCGAATGAAAATGAAATGTGGGCGTTATAAATTCAGTCGGTTAGTAGAGCTGGCAGTACACCTGCCGACGGTTCCTTAATTGCGGCACAGGTAAGAGGTTAAGGGTACCAAGTAGGCGCTATAAAGTTTCATTAACCGTGACGCACACACCCTCCTTCCATCCAAAGCCCGTAACTGATTAACAAAATGCGCATAAATATGGGAAATATTATAGGGTAACTCGCGTGACAGCATCCCGTGGCAGAAAATCCACCCCTACTACAACGTAGGTGGTGATCTGATGGCGAAAAACGAAAATATGACGCAGTGAATTTCGGTTTTCATGGGAAAATATATACTATATAAGCCCTAGGATACACAACCTTGTGTCCAAGGGATCGCCTCCGACTGTGGGTGGCATATATAATATATATCTCGACATCACTTGAGGCTGGGAAATATGTTGTGTCATTCCTGCCACTCGAGCGTGTGTGTGTCCTACAGATCATTTAACTTGTGAGCATGCAGGAAAATTTGTTCAGCCAGCGCAAGTATTTTGGGTAATTTTTCGTCTGGGAAAATCATTAGACAAGTCCGAGGGGCAACATGTGCAGATCGGTGGAAAGAAAAGGGCATACGGTTAGCATGGGAATTAATATAAAAATGGGAAAGTCAGGATTCAGGGATCTGTTTCTACTTTTAATGTATTCAAAATAATAATTTATATACAAAAATATTCAATCTTTTAAAGTTACTTACTAAAAATAAATTAAATAAAAAAATTTGTAGAACCCCAATCAACTCAATATGAAAAAATCATAATGAAACTACAACTTTAACACCTTTCAATAACAAATTAATAACATTTAAACTACATTCAAAGTCTACTTAATAAATAGTTACCGATTACTAGAGTTAAACCCACCAATGCACATGTAATCCACTTACAAATCCACATACGCACACAACCCAACTAAAAATCATTCAAAGTTTCTCCAAATTATTTTCAGCAATTTGGATGCATTACCACATTTACGAAACTTTGACGTATATTTACAAATTGATTTACAAATACAAAAAGGCATACAGATATGGGATGCAACTTTAAACAAACTTTTGGGGGTGCCACGAGGGGGCAAAGCCATCCCTTTCAGTTTCAGTTTGACCCAAATCAGAGTGTAGCCGAAACATTCCCATAAATTGAAGGCATAATGCGCAAAATTTATGTTTAACAATTTATGCAGCCGAGATTCCCCAATTTGCAGGCATATGAATCTCCTCCATTCTGCTGTGCTCTGCTGTGTTTACATCGAAGAGGAACAACTTGCTGAGGGGAAAAAAATTCAAATTACAACTTTACAACTTTGCAAAGGCAGAGAAAAAGATTCTCACACTGTTTATCATAAAAGTTCGAAAGGAGAAGCGAGCGAGTAAAAAAAAGGGAAAAATCAGTGAGAAAGCATGGCAAATGTTTACACAAATTACGAATCCAAGTCCTCCCCCCTTTTGATTTTTCCCCCGCCGCTGTGTATATTTGAACGGCTACCGTATTGGAAAACAAACCAATTGCCTTGTGCATTCGTTAGATACGAGATACGATGTTCGCCAGAGATACATATATATACATTTTTCCGGGAGAAAATTGTGTGGTGGGGGAGGACGTGCAAACATTTCCAGCCGAAACTGACACACGGAGTACGTCAGATGATAATATTTTTCCAAATGTCGATGGTACAAGTATATCGTGTGTTCATGCTTAGTGAAGAGCTTGTGATGAGGTTTTTAAGAGACTTTAAAATGTTCCAAAATGTATATTATTAAATATGTACAAAAGAATGTATGAGGATAAGATTTTTAAAAATTTAAGAAACTAACATAATGTGTTCTTTAAAAAACTTATAAGGGAAATATAGGCAATAGTCCCTGTATTTTGTATACCTGCCTTTTGGTATATATTTTTTTTTTTTGTATGTACTCTTAATCTTAAATATATTTTATATTGTATAACTTTTTGAAGTATCTTTTCTCACTGTCATCTCTAGCTCCTATCCATCGGAGTCGAACTGAAAAGCAAAGCGGATTGAAGGTGTTAAATGGGCATGAAACAGCTGCAATGCGGACGTCGAAAAGGGACAACGGCAACGACGACAACAACTCGTAGGACAATCACCAAATAAATACAAACAGCGTGAACATTCAGCCCCTTCAATAGCTCCTACTCCACCTCCTCCTCTTCACTGTCCAGCCGAAAAAGCTCAAAGGACGAAAACAAAATTCCCAATTGTTAATGCATGTCGGGCTAGTAGGGGACATCGATCGGGAACGACGACTCTGGGCATATGTAAATACCAATTTACGCTACGGAAATGTCAACAGCGACGATTACAACCAACCAAGGGACTCCGGCTGCCAGGGGTTATGGTATATATACCCTTAACCCTTTGAGGCCGCCACCTTTGCCTACTTTCGAAGGTGTGCAGCCTGCTTAACCACTGTTCGTCCACTGTTTGCTTTTAATTTTGTGCCCTCGCATATTAATTTTCACATCGATCGGGGGAGAATACATACATGTACTATATAGTAACTGACCCAGGACCATACATATAGTATGTATATTTGGACGCACCTTGACAGCCACTCCCCGCAGCCGCCCTGCCGACTGACCCAAATACAACTAATTGACCATGACGTAATTAGTCATCTATTTAATTGGGCATTGAAAAATATATTTCTCCAGGGTTGATTTCCCAGGATTTTTGCTTTGTTTTGTTTTGGGTTTTGATCAGAGAGGGGTTTTTTTCGATTTGAGCCTGGGAAAAATTATATTTTAGTTCATACAAAATTCATTGAAATGCAACCATATTTTGATTGAAATCTGTAACGCACAATTGCGGTTGAAGTAAGAGTGCTGGGGGTTCAATTCAATGTAATTTAGGTAAACAGGAAATTATGAAGGTATACTAACCTGGGAATATTTAAATTTTTTGGTTAAAAAAGGTCTTGTAAAATATATATAATAAAATATATACTATATAAAGCATTTTATAGTTATGGTACTTATTGTTAAAGATTTTTAATAAAATTATCAAAAAAAATATTACAAAGATGAATAAGCTTCAATATATATTTATTTAAGGTTTTAAACAATTTTCTGCTACTAATATTTTTACCGCAGTTGTCTATTTGATTCAATTTGTTTAGCTTTTAAAACCGAATTGACGGTTCGCTGCAATTCTGCCTGGGAAAAACATAAACAGTGAATACGAGAACATTTATTTTATATATTTTATGTTATACCAGCTCCCATTGCACTTCCCTCGTAATCAAATAACAATTTGTTATGTCAAACAGATTACAACATTTAAATCATTTAAATTTGAAATTAATTTCATCCGAAACTCTGGACACCCAGCATCCATCCAGCGTCGTTGGCAATCTCAATCTCAAAGCGCTGCCGGCAAGAGGAACTGCGGAAAACTGAGGGAAAACTGGAAGAAGTCAGAGTCAAAAGAACATTTGTTATGGCAACAGGCAGCAACAAATCTCTTAAACCGAAAGGCAACACCCACAAACACTGGAAGTGAGCAAAAAAAAGTGGAGCTGGGAAAACCCCATTACCGAAATGAATTTATGCACATCTCAAAAACAGCAAACAAACAGCGTACTGCAGCGGGCCAAAGATGGAAAGATACAAAGATACTAGCGCCGAGAGATGCAAGCTGGATGCAAAACAAGATACGGATGCTGGATGAAGGAAAACTTTGGCATCTCCTCGCTCGGACGGTTGCCCTTGTTTTTTCTCTCTCTCTTTCGTATTTCCCATGTTTTCACCATTGTCGAGTGCTGAGTTCAACAGGAGCAAAAACTAACCAGGGTAAATATTTATTTTTTAACACGTTAATCCCACAAATCCCCTGAAGTGGACCAGCCACAACAACACGGCACACACACAGAATAACACCCAGCAGCCACACGCAGTTGGCTGTGTAAACAAAACGACATCGGACACCGCAGCCACCGGCGGTTGAAGGTTCTCTCCTCAGTTGAGTCAGTCTAAATTTGTAAATCATGCATTATTTTGGATCTTTTTTTATATTTATCCATACACATATATATCTCCTCACTTTGACTGGACGCAGGAGGGTAAACAAACAGGGGCATATAGCCATAATCAGCTGCAGGCCGCTTCGGAGCTGTCAGCACTTGACTTGCCCCCGGACTCCGATTCCGAATCCGAATCTCAAGTCTCGAGAGGCAGACCACAGACGTCGGACTGCAGTTTTCCCGGGAAATCTGAGGCAGGAGCTGCTACTTGCTGACAAAAATGTCGCGCCTATAGGCCTAAAGGCAAAAAAATATAATTTTTTTCGTCCATAAAGAGGCTACAAATATTTCAAAGATGACTTTAGAATGCTCTTGGGAGGTCTTGGAGAACAAAAAAAAATTTTAATTAAAATATAAGGATTAAATATTAAATATTAAAATTACTAATATATAATATATAAAAATATGATAAAATACTTCAAAATCAATGTAAAATCTTTTTAATATAAATTAAGAGAAATATATAGATTTCCTTACAACTTAGTTACTATTGAATTTTTACTATGAGTATTTATAAAAGTATTTTAAAAGTTAATTCAATTTGTATGAAAAAGCCAAGAGATTCGGTGTGTTTTTTTGTTGTGTCAGTCATCGGCGACAAGGCGAGGCGAGGCCTCTTTGGGGACTACTCCCCTTATTCCCCACTCGTTGTTCCCTGTTCACCGTACTCCATTATTCCTTGTACCGTATTCCCGTGCCCGGATATCTGTCCGGGAGCTGTCATGCCTCTGTGTGTGTCTGTGTGGTCCGGTTCAAGTGCTCGTTTGGCCAGTGAAAAGGAAGCCTCTCGATGGGCGGCGCTTGGGGGTCGAGAAAATCTGGTAGGCGGGAAATCTCCAGCTACCTCCCACCACATTTTCAATTGTGTTTTGGCCTCGCGCCCGTTAATTATGATAACCAGTTGGGTCGCAGAAGGGGTCACAGGGGGCTCAACAATGGCTACGAACTCGATGCTGAGCTGTGCTAATTAGCAGGCCACTAAGAGCCCGCTCTAATTTGCAGGCAGCTCTCCAACAGAGAACCGGACTTTGACTACGACTTGGACACGGAATCAGCTTCATTAGCCGGCATTAACACTAAGTAAATTTCCTGTGGCCCTTCCTACACGAAATATGATTAAGACCGAACACATGCCAAAAGCGACAACAAAAAAATAACACAAAACACAACAGGAACTGGAATTGGAACTGGAGAGCCCACAGAGCGCCGCAGGTGATTTCATTTCCATAAAAAATACAAAGGCCCAAAAAAAGCGAACAAAAACAAAGCACACAACAATATAATTAAGAGCCTCAAGTGTCTTTAAATCAAAAAAATAAAAAAAGAAGGGGAAAAAGCCCAAAAGGGAACTGTGAGCAGGCAGGATCAGCGAGCAACAGATTGGCAGGCAGATGTTTCCTTAAACTTAAACTTAAATCCCCCATGAAGTTCGGACAAGCCAGAAAAAAAAATAAATAAAAAGCAGCAACATGAATTAAGCCAAATTTTGGCAAGCTGCAAAAAATATGAAATGTGCTACAAGAAAGCTTATAAGGCATATGGCATACAGGAAAATTTACAAATAAGTAAGAGAGCTGCAAAGTGGGTTTAAAATATTTTTAATATTCTAAATATACATTTTTTTTAATATACCTTTAAATGCTATTTAATATAAATATCTCCCTTTCTCTTTACAAGAAATTTATCTAAGGTCTCATTACAAAACTTCTCAAAGACTCCATACAAATCAGACTAACCAAGTGATATATTACAGCTTGGGCAATATTTTATGCAAGAATAGAGCTAAAACCGCCGTCATTAGTGGAAATCTCTTTATTTACACAAACATCATCCATATCCCTGGATATCTGGACTTATGAAGTGTTGGAGAAATATGCCCCGAAGCCACAAACAACAAACCTCAGAGAACCGCAGAAATTATAGCAGAGCAATGGACCACGGCAGCGTATGCGATTATTTTGAAGAGTCCGCCGTCGTTCGGTTCGACTTCTGCCGTAAATATTGGAAAAAATATGGCACAAGAGCAAAGCGCAGCGGGAACACATGGGGGATACTCAGTCCCCTGCCCTCTCACTATCCCCGATTTGTAACCAGAACAGAGAGGGGTCTCTGGGTTTGGCCGGAGAAGATATTCCAGCAACGCCAACCGGCACTCGCCTGCCCCAAGTTGCGTGTGATGTGCGTGAAATGCAACTAAATCATGCCGCGAAATATTTCAGGGCTTGCTGCTCTCACAAAGGAGAGCATGCACAGGGGGAAATTTGTTTAAATTAATCAGGGAAACCAAAATATCTAAAAGAGTACTTGGGATATTTAGGAATAATTAATATAAATTTAAGTTATGGCAAGTTTACTAATATATTTGGTATATTACATATACTAATATAATATACTCTGATTTAAAATATTTTCTAAAGTATATTATGCACCTTTAAACCTTTTGAAAAATCAAAATTTCTCAGAGTGCACAATCCCAAGTCGAGGCATAATACACGAACAAGGTCCCTGCCAGGCGGCAGATGGCCGTCCGAGCGATTCTTGTTGTTGTTGATAACTTAAATGCCACATTTAGATACAGAAATTTCAGTAAAGTCGACGCATAAATCAAGCGGCAAGCGGCAAGCGGTGCAGCCAAGATCACCAGAGGCAGGAAGCAGGGGGCGTTGCTACAAAGATGAGGAGGAGCGAAGAGTCCATCCATGGGTATGCCAGTGCAACTCGATCGGAGGCGGAAGTGTGCGGCGGCGGGGCCATTCAGATCTCTGTGCCTTTAATTATTGTCATTTTTTGTACACAAGAGTCTTTCCTTTTTCCGAACACAAGAAAAAAAGGGGGAAAATCGGAGGCGAGCCGCTTAGTCACAGCTCTTTATCATCATTCGTCGCCCTCGTCGACGTTATTTGACACTTTTCTGACATTTTTATCATTTAAGTCACATTCAGTTTTTTCTCTTTGTTTATTTTTGATCAGTTCCCCTCCTGGATCACTCCTCCTCCATTTGGTTCTCTCCCCTGTCTTGGATATGACAGCTTTTCATGGCCATATACAGATATTTTATTGTTGCCCAATTCCGTCCTAAGTTTAATGAAAGTGTTGAGTTTTAGTTTTCGTTGCGCTTTTTATTCTTTTAATTGTTTGTTTATAGTCAACGCATTCGGGGCGTGCTCGTTAAGGGCTCGGGCTCCCTCCATGATAAATTGCCAGGGATTGGGGCATGAAAAACCCATTCAAAATACGCCATAAAACTGCCTCTCTCTCTTTAGTTCTTCCCTGGCACATTTCAAATTGATTTAAGTTTGTTGCCCGTTTGTTGAAACACGGAGAATCTATAAAACATCCCAACTTACCTTAACAACTCTATTAAAAAGGCAGGAAGAGAGAGCGAGAACGGGGAAAATAATACCTATACCCACTCGTACTACCCCAAGTTGGGCATTTCAAAACATTTACGGCTGAGCATTGCATTGGCAAATCATCGGCGGGGTATTTAAATGGAGGCAGAGAATAAACAAATGAAGTCCAATAAAATGAAGTATTCAGTAAAATGAGCAGCCCGAGAATGTTGATTTTGTTGCTGCTGAGATTGCCATTCAAATTCGAAATGAGTGCGAGAAA
Organism: Drosophila tsacasi; assembly: GCA_018904565.1. Classification (NCBI taxonomy): domain Eukaryota; kingdom Metazoa; phylum Arthropoda; class Insecta; order Diptera; family Drosophilidae; genus Drosophila; species Drosophila tsacasi. The sequence goes on from JAEIHY010018683.1 coordinate 97,907, forward strand.
AGTTAAAGTCAAACTCAAGTTGAGGAAGTCATCAAAAAGTCTCACGTATGCCAGATATTTAACTCTGTGACTTCCTTAGATTGTTTACCTTTATTGATGTTTAAAATAGGTTATTATTTAGCTTACTTCGGTTTAGTAGAATGCTTAGATATATATTTAAGTTTTACTAATAAGTAAGGAAAGAAATTATCAACCAACAATTAAAAATTGGATTAAAACTAACAATTCTCCATATTAGAGGATAACTTAGCTTACTTATATTTCTAAATATAATTAAAATTTTAATAAAAAGCCAATATTTAAAGCTAAATACCTAATTTATTTCAGATTTAATTCATATATTTATATCCCCCTTACAAACCTCCTAGAAACCAATCTCTTGATACCTCCAACACACATTTTCTGGCTATTAACTATCGAAGCCAAAGACAGCTGAGACGTTAGCCACCACCAAACGGCCAACTATAGCGAATTATGGCTACTTATAAATCAAATACCCTAACAACATGGCCACTGTAATTATGGGAAATTTATAAAAAATTACATAATATTTACAAGATGTTATCGAACTCAACTATGGCGCGCCAGAACCCTTGGAGATACAGAAATATATGCACGGGGGAGGCCGGCAGAAGTTAATTTGTCTATTAAGAGCAGTTGGCAGTCAAATGCAGTCGAAGAGAATATTTTTTGTTGGCCTGTAAATGGGTCTAATCAGTCAGGCAAAAGGGTAAGCCTATAATTTGGTAATTACGACTACCGGCCGAGGAGATTACCCACAGCCAACGGCGCACAAATGAAGGTAATAAGTCAAAAGCGGTTGCATTTTGGGTGCATAATTTTTGGAAATACTTGGAGGTATGTACTTCTGTTCTTGCTCCGTTCTGTTCCCATGGCCTGCGGGTATAATTAGCAGGCCCAAATGTTCGCTGCCCGCTGTTCCAAAGATCGATCTTAAAAAATAACATAACGGAGGAGAAAAAAATGCGGAGGATACACAGTAGCCCCTCGAGTTCCTGCTTTCCAGTTATTCCGAACGTTAATGATGATCCAATCTGCCATAGTAGAGACATCAACAGCTGTGGGATTTTTGACAATTTGATTTGTGGTTCAGTTTCGGCATGAAATATATTCCTCCCGCATCGGAAACGTGCTCACCGAACTGAAATTACATTTTAACAATTACGTTGCGAAAAAAAGAGATACCGAGAGCAAAGCGGCAACATTGTTTAGAGAAATGTTTCTAAAAACCGCAGGACCCCAAACCGTTGAGTGACCACAGCCGTCAGTGGCAGTTGAAACCGCACAGAAATCGTCGTGGCCCTACACAGCGAAATTAACAATTGCCTTGGGAAATAAATACACAGAGAAAATTCAACAAATGTACAGAGGCTGGGAAAGTCCTTCAAAAGAACCTTTTGCTCTGTGCAGAAATTTCCTATAAAAACAACAGGTACCGAAACGAGTTCAAAGGGCTTAAAGGTTAAAGGCCGGGTCCCTGACCAACATTTGTATTTTTGCACCACCACCCACCATGACCTTTTTCGGCAGCCCAGGTTTTTGGGACACGCTCACGCACTTTGGCGCTTTATCTAAAAACATTTAGGCCCCCCTTCAAAAAAAAGAGAAAATAAGGAAAAGAGAAACATTTGTGGAATATTTTTGGAAAAGGGAAATCGTCCCTTGGCCCCGCCACATATGCTTCTTCGTCTATGTCAAAATTACTGTTTAACTTTTATGGTGTTTTGTCGTATTTTGTCGCATTTCGCCAGCTATTTATATATGTTGCTGCCATAGCTTTTGCAGCTTATTTCTTTGGCATTTTTCGGCTGTTCTTTGGGTGACACAAATGTGACATAAAATTTTCGGTTCGAGCTGCTTTTGGGGTGGCCATCCCCATCTCCGTTCCCTCCCCATCCCAAGCCTGGCAATATGGCGCTTGTCTTTGGCCAAGTTGCATGTTGGCGTGTTGTGTAATTGCTGCAATCTGTTTTTCAGGAGGGTCTCGTCTCTCTGTCTCCTCATTGGGAAAATAGAAAAAGCTGGAGAGAGGTGTGGCAGCACAAGGAGTGTGTGTGTATGTGGGGGCTTTGGGGGGACACATGTTGTCGAAACAGCTTTTAAATTGTTATTGATTGGCAAAGCGAACCGATACGAAACGTAACGAATCGAAACACACACAGAACAAAGCCGAAAGTGTGACATGTTTTTCGGTCTAAGTGGCTGGGCAAAAAAACAAACAATTTAATATTGAAAATCGGGTTATGGAAATACATGCATAGATATGCGTATCTGAAAAGTTTCAGCAAGAGCTCGTAACTGTGTAAACACCATCAATCAATGTTGTTGGTAAGGTACACACATTCTGCGGGTAGTTTTATCTCGCGCCGAAAACAACTCTTCAAGGCAACAGGGTGGGAGGAATCTTTAAAGACTCTAACTATGTATAATTTCAGCACACAAAGTGTGGTTTTAAGATATATTTTCGACAAGGAAAAAGCATTCCCGAACAATAAATCAGAATGTAACAAAAGCGGAGATCTTATTATTTAATTTCAAATAAAACATTTTAGATTTACAAATACTTATGTTTTTTTATATATTTATTTGCAGATTTATTTATCAAAAATAATAAATACATATAATTATAAATATATAACCCTCTATAATTATAAATGACTCCAAACCATTTGTTTTCCCTGTGAACATTTAAGTTTTAACCATTTCCTTATCGGGGCAGCTGCATTGCATATTCCACATGTCATACGCCGAAGAAAAATGAACTGAACGAGCAGCGAGCCGAAGAGATGGCCACCGAAATGCACTTTTCTCTTATCTAATTGCATTAAAAGTCAATAAATTAATAAATAGCGAGCAATAAATTTAGTAAAAACAAGCCATTAATAACACTTTGGTTGACACCGCCAGCCAGAGAGCCACAGAGACGGCGAGCCTCGGTGGCCCTGCGGAGCCGATCCGATGGTCAGGTCAGGTCGCCACAGTCCATTGAGGTTGGGTTTTTCGGGGGTCAGAGGTTGCTGTCGCCATCGCCATCGCGGCATCGCCGCCGCCATCCGCCGACATGTGCGCTGAAAAGTTGAAAAATCGAGCGCACCATGTTTTTGTCACCGCCAAACTAGCGGAAATTCTAAGAAAAATGCAGCAAGTAATTTAATTTATATTTCACAAAAGCCGTGCAAGGCGGGCACAATTCGTTGCACTTCGTTGCCTTTTGTCGTTCATCAAAAACAATTCATTTATCAAAAGAAATATATCCCGGAGTACGCGGTGTGGGCGATTTGTGTGTGCGAGGGAAGCCGCCGTCGACAATAAAGCGTAATTAACTTTTTAAAACTATTTAAATCAATGCCGACAAAACGATCGGAATTTTTGTATATTGTAAATTAAATTTGATGGGCCACGGGCCAAGGCATGCGGGCCTTGATTGAATCCGTTTCCAAACCCAAATCGAAATCGAAATCGGAATCCTGCTAACGCGTGCCACTTTCTGTTGTTCAACTATTTTTAAATAAAAAAAATTCACTGCTGTGCATTTTACAGTCGAAAACTGTTGTTTGGGTAATTTGTTTAATTGGAAAAATCGTAAAAAATAAAATGGGAAGCAATTGTGTTGCAGCACAAATTGATTTTTACGACATTGAGCAATTGACAATAACGGGAAATTTACGATACAAAGTTAAGCCTTTGGCATAGTTGTGCGAATGGGGTGACAATGGAAGATCTATAAATCCACGAAATGAACACCATTCCCTCAGAAAATCATTTAAATACCCCATAAAACAAAAATTTATTCGAAGAAGAGTTCAAAAAGCCAGCCATTTAATGGGAGGTTGAAGGGGAACATTAACTGAACTTAAAACTTCTGCTTAATATGAGGGTTCATTTAATGAAATTATTTTCCTTTGAACAAATTTTAAATTCTTCTGAATTATGTACAACATTACAATTTTAAAACTATGAAGTAAGTTATAAATACTTGTGACTCCTGAACATAATATTTGATTATTTATTTAAAAGAAATTAAAGAATGTTCTATACCCTTTAAACCATTACCAAAATCTTTATTAATTCATGGAAAATCTATCAGTTTCCTCTGCCTCACATTTAAATGCCCATAAACCAGCATTTATCACAAGTAAAAGTTCGCCAAGTCAACAATTTAATGGGGCCCTTTAGGACTTCTTCCGCCACAACAACAAGCCATCGATGCCGAAAATACATTTTCCGTTCTGTGTGCGAGTATAAATGTTTTTCCATCCCTACCACCGCAAGGCCAATTAAATCAACAGCAAAAGTCTCACACTTTGGCCAGGAAGAGCATTAGCCTGCGGCACGTACCGCACAATGGGCCACAGCAGCATTTGCACCAGGGCCAGTTAGTTAGTGGGCTTTCCCAGAATTCAGAGAGGGCCCAGACCCAGACCTATGTCCATGCCCACATTTGGACCCAGTGCGTAGGCAATCAGCCTCTCGATTTTCCTACTTTTCCGGCATCGGGGGGCAACTTGAGAGACAACCACAAAAATGCACGCTACTCGGTCAATGTGTGTGTGAAAATGGCAGAAACAAAACAAGAACAAAGAATTGGAAAAACTGGGAGAACGAAATGGAAAAGTGGTGAAATGTATTTGGTTAGAGCCACAGGGAAACGTGTCTCTAACTAACTTGCTGACTGACATGGGGACTGACTGACTCGTCGAACGGACCATTGTCAGTCTACAGGCACTGGAAAAAAATCTATCAAACCTAAATACAATCCAAAAAATGCATTCAATTTATTTGTCATTTTCAAATATTTGCTTTTCAAATATCTTCGAAATATTGAACGAATAAGCTTGACATAATATGGAACCAGTACCGATGTATTAATATTTTCTTTCATATCAAGTAGATATTTTGGCTTTAAGAAGGTATGTTTTTTTAAGTAATGTTAAGGAATTTTTTAAAGTTTTTTTTTACCATAATTTCAAAAATATCAACATTATTTCCTTCTCTGTAATGAAGTGCGTTTCCAGAAGATAGAACAAATAGCATTTGGACACGCAATATGGAATTTATGTTGGATAATGCCCGACCGACTCGACTCGTGTCGACTGCCGATGCAGAGATAAAGTTTCAAATTAGTTTTGTGGCTGGTAATTAAATTTAATTTTTTTATTAGGCCAAACCACACAGTGAACAATGCGGAATGTGCATAGCTGGGGTTAAATAAAACGGAATGAGGACACTTTTAAATTGAAATGGGAAATTTATACAGGAGCAGGGGCGGTGTTTCATTTATTCAAAGCGAACGAACAGTTTCATATTTATTTCATTTGCCTGACTCTGAATAATTCGTCATTTGCGGCCATTCATCATCGGCTGAGATGGGAAATGTACAAATGTACACTCACTCACGAATTTGCGAATTTGCATTTTCCCCAAGCCCAGGGAGCCCGAAAAGCTTTCAGCTCCGAAGCAACTTGATTGCCGTTTGATTCGTGATCTTCCAACTCAACTGTCAGCTGCTCTGACTTGATGACTTTGGCCCCGAGCTCTGCCAAAGACTGATTGATTGATGATGCCCCACCGCGATGCGAGGTGTGTTTTCCTTCTAGCACTCCTCTTAAATTCAAGAGACTTGGCCCCGCCTTAGACTTTAAGTAAGGCAACCTGTTAACCCACAGAGAAAACAAAAAAAGTTTCACTCAAAACAAAAAAAAAAAAACAAGTATAAAGTTTCCCGGCATTATTGTAACAGAAAACTCTGACAGCAACAACGAAAAGAAAAACACTGGAAAAGCTTGCCAGCCGCCTGCAAAGGTAAACACGTGAAACAAACGAAGCGGCTAAAACAATATTGGCAACAGCAAAAAAAAAGGGAGTCAGCTGGGGCTGATAGCTGGCTAAAAAAAAAGCAACAAGAAATAAGAGAAGAAGAAAAACGACAGCACAAAAAAAGAACCTAATAAAGTACCAAACAAATTGGAGCACATACATATCTCCCAGACATAATCCGAAGGCATGCCGGGGTTATGATAAAGTGTCAAGGAATGCCGGAGGTTCGCCTTGAGAGGTAATTGAAATAAGTGTGGAAATTTGTAAGGCTCAGGGAAAAGCTCTTAGCTGGAAGTTTACTCTGCTTTTCCTTTCCTCTGCGAGATATATATATTCCTGCCTATTAATTATGAGTTTCAGGTGGGCTCCTAATGGAGTCCCGAGTGCCGGACTGCGGCACAGGGGGGCTTTACTCCAGGTTCTCCCGTAATAAATTCAATTTAAATGAAGCGTAAAATTCAATCAGTTCGGTGGTTTCAGAGGTTGAGGTTCAGGGTTCCAGTTCAGGCTCTGATTTGGCTCTGGCTTCTGCGGCTGCGTCTGCGGCTTCTTAGGTGGTAAATTGTTTTCTCTCTCGAGTGGAGTTCTGCGAAATTAGAGGCAAACGCCACAATAAAGAAGTCAATTTATATACATTTTCCACTCCTCGGTTCTCTGCGGTTCCCTAGTCTCTCACTCTCCCTCTGCTTCCCCCCTAAAAAAATGCAATTTACCAACCTCCACCACGGCCTTTGTTTTCCCTCCTGGAGTGGTTTTCCTTTTGTGTAATAAAATTAAAGAAAAATCTAGGTAGACAATGCCCGGGTAGCATATGTTATGCGGTCGAGTGATGCGGCATTCTCAAGACCCGAGTCCCAAGTCCACGGCATTCAATCAAAATGATGTTGTTTTAATTTAAGGGACAAGCGTTGGGATTTGCGTTGAGAATTTTTAATAAATGCCTTTTTACGACCATAAAGAATTGCTTTGCGGCTGCAGTGGAGTGTTTGGCTTGGTCCTCTGGTCCTTGCCCTAATTTTATTGATGGTGTTCCATGTGCACTGGGTTGTGTGCGGCGTTTGTAAGCAGTAATTGCACAAATTTCGGACAAGTCACAGATGTACTTACCAAAAGCTGTAGTGGGAAACGCAGTTGGGTGAATTTGGGTTGGATGTAGCATTAGTTGCATGTGCCATTCGGGTCTGACCTCGGAAATGGGGGTAAATGAGGCTGAAGGGCATCCTATTTTGGGGAAGGCAAAAGGAGCTGCAGAAATTAGCTTGGGTTTTAAGACGAAGTTAGTTTCTTCAAGAATGTAAAATAATTGTGGAAGTATATACTTTATAAATTAGATCAGCTTGATTTTTCAATTTTTAAATATTTTTGTTAGGTTTATAAATGGCTCACATAATATACTTTGTAACTTTAATTTCATGTAAATACTATAGTCTCTTTTTTTTCCTAAAAATATTTTCATTTAAATATTTAAATTCCTTTTAGAATTTATACTTTTTACTTACCCTTTCTACTTGTTTTACAGTAAGAATTTCAGTTACACATTCAAATTGAAATATTTGTAAAATGCAGAAGATTATATCCCACTCGATTCACCATTTCAAGTTCCAGTTACAGTCAGAGAACCCTACTTTACATCGGCTTACCCAGGGGGATCCCCTGGCGAACCCTCGCATATCCCACAAAAGCTTTTCATTGATAAAGAACAACAAATGTAATGGCTGCCCGGAAACTTAAGCTTCAATTTGATGAACCAACAAAGGGGACCTCAGGCAGCCGTCCTTTGAAAGTGGCGGCCCCCAAAAAAGGTTTCAAACGGAATCCCAAGCAAATACAAAATATGTTCGGTCGGTACCCGAAACACAGAGAGAAATCAGCAAAGGATTTAATAAAGGATAATAAATTATTATTAATAATAATAAGAAAAATTGTAGATTTAACTCAAAGGAATTTATAAATATTATTAAATAAATACCTATTTCTAAATGCTTTTTAAAGGTCTTGAAAATTATTCCTAAATATTTCTTCTCTGTGTTGCCTTTGCATTGATTTGAAAATTGCAAAACGTTTGGCATGCGTGCTGTGTGTGTGTGTGTGTTTGTTTGTGGCTTTTGTTTGCTCAACGCTTTTGGTCGGGGAAGCCCCAACTATTTAGAAAATTGAGACACCTACGGGCAAGTCTATTAGTCGCCTGTATGTATGTAGGAGGCGCCTGGCTCTGTGCTCTCGGAGAGCTGTAAAACAAAATATTTACACGCGCCGCAGAACAGCACGCAAGCCAGCTGAGGACCCTGTTCCTCCGGCATGGCAAGGACATGCGAACGAGACATTAAAGCCAACAAAACGTTACAGAACCGAGCTCAATGTAACGTTACGGAACAAAATAGAACACAGTCGAGTTGAAGGAGTCTTAGGCTTCCTCGCAAAAAGGAAAAAAAAGGAAACGGGAAACACTTTTGCCTGCCCCGCTTACATTTAAACGAAGGCAGACAAACCTTCCTCCTGACAGGAAGAGCATGGAGCTCGCAAATACATAGACATACAAAAATGAACTCCAGTGTTGGTTTAGATAAATCTAAAAAAATAAACAGTCCTTATCTGTTGGCTAGGTACGTAGAATTTTGAAATATTTAAAATTTAAATTCTTTAAATAGGATAATGTTTTATCACACCTTTAAGTTGCTTATAAAATTAAGAATATTGTCTAGGACACTTTTTGATACTATTAATAGTAATATTTAATATAATCAACATTTATCAACAACAATATTAAAAGTCAACAAAAACATTACATTTTCAGTCTAAATTATCCCTAAAAGTATATACTTTACATCCTTAATTTTACTTCCTAAAAATACCTCTTAAATTGGCCAAATTGCCAGCACTGTTGTCCTCAGAAGAGGAGCCCAACTGGGCCGACACGTCTGCTCCGATGCTTTTAGTCTAAATAAAGGCATTTAAAAGATTTAGAGCAAATGAACCTAACCCCAGGCGCGTTGCCGGCTCTGCCATTAATGGCGGCGGTTTTGGCAGCGCGTGGGGCGTGGCACATAAAAACAAAGGACACGCATGTCCTGCCTTGTCCTGTCTGTCAGTCTGCCAGTCTACTGCCATCGTTGAGACTCGTCCTTTTTCACTTGTGTGACATTTTTATGGCGAATTTAAGACACGCAACTTTTTTCGTCCTGCGCCGCCTTGCCCTCCATTGGCCCAGATTCTTCCCTTTTTGCTCCTTTCTCTTGGTTTCTTGTATTTTTCCGCCTGCTTTTCTCGGTGGGATTTCGCCTGGTGATTTGTCAGAAGTCGCTTGAATTTCCTGATTGTACACATTCGGTGGGGACATCCCATCCATGGCTGCTCTGATGATGATGACAAAATGAGGCAAATAAAATTCTGTTGTGCATTTCCTGATCACATCCTGCGGTCTGCGTGCACGTAATTGCTTAATTTTTTATGTTCCTCTGCTTTCACCAGAAACAAACACTCTCTCCCCGCCGATGTTTTTCCCTTTTGCCTTGTCTCCGATTTTTATTTATTTTTCGCTTTCGGCGTATTTTTATTGCCTTGTGTTGTGTTGTGTTGTGTGTGTGCAGATTTTCTGTTAATTTTTGCGCTTGATTTTTATCTTCCCGCCAATGCCGGAGCTGTAGTTAATTAAGTTATTAAGTGCGTCAGGGGAAGGACGTCGCCGGCAACTTTATTTCATATTATATAAGATTGCGTATGTCATGGTAATATCTTGTCTGAAGGCTGCATATAGTTTTATGGCAACAACTGCCTGAAGGAGATGAGGAGAGCCTAGATCAAGGCAGTTGATATTGGGAAGGTGGCACAGCTGCTGCTCAGGCTTTTAGCTAATTAAATCGAGGAGCGCACTCTTAACGATTTGGGGCTTACGAGCATAATTAAATGGATTCACCTCATCGGGATAGGGCCATCATAAGACGACTATAAATAAGGTCGCCCAGAAGAGAGAGAGCATAACCCATTACCGATAGAATCTTGTTGGAAACTAAAGACTTGCAGGCTTGGCAGGGCAAATTTATGGCTTTTTAAAGGTGGCATTTTATTTTCTGGAAACAATAGTCTTAGGTGGGACATTTATATCTTTTTGGTCATCGGATTTTTTCAAGCACATGTAGAATATACATATTTACCGATATACTATTTGTGGGAAAATCATAATAGAAAATACAGTCCTTCACACTTTTAAAGCACACTTAATTACTCAATTTTCCAGCAGCAACCTTAAGCATCACTAATCACTTTCAAATTCAGAGAAAACCCCTTCACTATCCCCAACTTAATTCCTGGGTTTACATTTCCAGTGTCCACGCTTCAACGCCTACTCGAAAGTTTTAGCACAACCGATGCAAATTAGCATTAGCATTAGCATTTCGCGCAAGACAATGTTGTGCCATTAAGACAGGCTCCAGGAGATGGAGCAGGAGATGGAGTAGGAGATGGAGCTGGGCTGGAGCTGGAGCTGGAGCTCTCCAGCTCTGCATTGTTATGCATAAAGCTGAAACCTAAACGCGACGTTGTCATGCATAATTCAAAGTGTCCGTCAAGTTGTCATAAACTGCAGCGGCGACAAAGAAAACTGAAGCCACGCAGCTCAAAGGAAATTAGCAAGCCAGAAACAGAAACAGAGCAGCCAAATTTGGCAAAGAGGAAACTTCACTCGGCAGCCGAGAAAATTCTCGGAAACTGAAGGAAACTTGGGGAAAGCAAAGCGACCCACTCTCACTCACTCACTCAACTTATTGCTAATGTAAATATTTTGTTTTAATTTTCGGCACGATAAAAACAAAAACTTCTCATGCGGGCCTTCGGCTGTCGTTGAGACCAGAAACATTTTGGAAACTTCGAAATTGGAATTGTGACGGTAACACGAGACACCGAGACACGGACACAGACAGATAGACAGCTCTCTAAAACGCAGTGATATAAAGTAGAATTATGAAAACTAATTATAGGGGTGCACACACTCAATTCCACAGAGGGTTAGTTTTTCCAGCAGCAAGCAAGAGGTGAGTAGTTTCCCGGGTTCTTCAGCATTTCCGTCAAACAGTAGCTGATGTGGCCCAGACTGCCAAGGCCTTCCATGGGCACGCAAACGTTCAAGATAATTAACCACTTATGTTTAAACAAATTTTAAGTGCTGCCACCCCTCACAAAAAATAATGGGTAGTGGCACATCGACGTGGGAATAATCAGAAGCACAGCGCGGCCAAAAGCGAAACAAGATATCTTGGAGAAAGCGAATGGGGAAATACCCTTCTCCATAAATAATTTCACTCTCAAGAGGTAAGAATTCAAATTCAAAAAGTCAAAAGAAATTTTATTTAAGGTGAAATATTTATAGATCTGAGAATTTAAAGATATTTAGCTAAACCCTTCTATAACTCAGGGGAGATGAATACATAAATATTTATATTATAACATATTCAAGTATAATTTAAAACTCTCTTTCTTAAATGATCTCCAGAAATTTAATAAAACGAAAGAGTAGTGTATCTTAGGCTTAACCAATTTGAATCCATCTTTCAAGTGTATCAATCGATATTTCAACAGGTCAAAAAAGAGTGTAGTTTCCCCATCATATCATGTAAATACTAAAATTTTATTCACCCAAGAAATGCAAACAATCGAGAGTTTAAAATCCCTTCAGTTATAACTAAAGTTTAACCGCATAATTTTCTTGGGAAATCCGTGACCGTATCAATAAAGAATCCACGATCCACTTCCGTTGTGCGTCACCAACACAATTTAAAAGTAATAATACCCATTATTCCAGGACCAGTCCAGGAACTGCTCTTACTCTCTCTCTTTTTGTGCAGGAACTCTCCTCTGCTGCATTGCGGCGAAGTTTAAATGAAAAACTTTTCTGTTTTTCGTTTTTTGCCTCGAAACTTTTGCAGCTTGGCAGAGGAAAATTGCAGCGGCTGCCATTACAACGGCCAGGGAAATCACAGACGGTGGTTTTTCCAGGGGAGGCACAGAGGAGTGGGAGGCACCGAGGAAATGGCAGCGGAACCAAGGAATGTTAACCGAAAACAAACAGCAAACAGCAGCGCGGTGACATTGATTTTTACGTGCCCCTGGACCAAACACACAACAGGCCACAAATGGCAGCTCAAGCCATCATTAACACGCACAGAGTTCACTTCCAGTCTCAGCTTACACTGGGCAAAAAAGGGGCTAAGGTTGTTGCTGATTAGTTAAAAATGGGTTCAGTTTTTTTTAGTTAAGGTTTACCACTTTTATTATTGTTGTAAAAGAAACATTTCACTTAGATCCTTTCATTAAATAACTGGGAAATATTAAGAATTTAACAATATTTAAAAAAATAAGATATGTAATAAAGTTAAGGTAAAATAAATAATATAATACAATAAATAAATAACGCTACAATTACTAAATAAAAATGAAATTGAATATATATTACTAAGCTTAACAAATATTCAGATTTTATGTTGAAATAGAAACAGATTGTTCACAAAATCTAGGACGTCCCTTTATGGAATTTTACAAAATTTATCAAGATTTGAAAGTTGTTTATAGCTGATACATTAACTTACGATCATATTGGTATTTCTAAATGTAAAATAAATATATTTTTCCCAGTGCACTCCTCTGCTTGGAGGCCAAACTTAAGCAGCTTAGCGAAGTTGCATGCAAACGGAAGCACAATGTAGCTAGCTGGCTATATAGAACGGAATACTGAGCATAGAAAGGACATTACACTCAGGGCCCACATCGCTGGGCGGCAAGGACTACAATGTTGTCAGACATTTAGACAATTGGACAGCCCCGGGGAGTGGTAATGGCTGTGGAAGCACCAGGACCAAGGATCGGGGGTGGCGGTGCCTCGAGTTCGGCTAGTTGCAATTAAAGCCAAAGTAGTTTTGCCTTTTTAAAATAGTTTCCTTTTTGGCAAAGACACTGCGCCGGGGATATAGGTGGAGTGGAGCTGACTTCTCCACCGGGAAGAGCGGCGGCTGGAGGAGACCTACAAAGGGAAGTGGCAGAAATGTAGCAATTACTTTAATTATTGGCGGCAGGAAACGGGTTGACAGACAGAGCGGAAAAGGAGAGCCAGAAAAAAAGAAAATATATAGAAGGATATAAAGGAGGAACAGATACGAGCAGAGAATCTAGGATGGACATTCAAGGTTTCGAGGTGGGATTGTAAATGTTTACATTGGAATATATAGGAGATACTAGTCAAAGGTTTTTGGATTGATAGTTTTAATAAAGAAAAGACTAAAAACTAATAACATTTCTTAAAGATAAATAATTATTTTTTAGTGATATATAATGCCTTGAAAATATACATTTTTACTATGTTGGGTTCACCAAACTCGATTATTCAGTTTCATTTCGGTTGATCCTTTTCTTAATCCTAAAAACTTTAAGCATTTTCTAAGAAACTGTTTCATATTTTTCCCCTCCAGCAGCAACTGAACTTTCTTATATTCCCAAAACTTCAAGTCCCTCCTTCAGTTCATATCCGCAACATCCTTGATCCTCTGGCAATTTTCACGTTGCTGTGGAAGCCACCCACGCCCATTCAATTACATGCCAAGGCAATTCCGCAATTCGCTGGGCAAAAAGTGATTTTACTTTGATTTTTGTCTGGCACTGAATACTTTTTGGCGCCTTCTCGCTGATTTGTAATCGCTGGCGAAGGAGCAGGACTTCCCCCAACCGCCCACTACTTAGTTTATTTTCTTTGTTCCTTTGTTAATGCCGATGTCACGTAAAAAATTAGAGTGACCTCCCGCTGAGAGCTCTCTCCGTGGAGTTTCTATTCATTTCTGTGTACTTTTTTATTTTTGTCGTATTTTTTTATACCACCCAAGGTGTTCGTTTTGGCACGCCCAGAATTCGAGTTCAGCGTTTCATTATTTTCCGTAAATTGCGCCTGCACGCGTTCAATGCAAAACTTTAAGCATGATAAATGAGTGCATTGTTGTCGCCGTTGTGCCGTTGTTGGTTGCTCCTGTCAGGCAATTAACTTCTGCTTTTCCACCAAGTGAAATTTGATTTTTTTTATTGAACTAGAGCTGCATTTTCCACCACCACCACCGTGGAAATCTCGTAAATAAAGCAGTCAACGATGGTCGATCGGAAGGTATGAAGGTAGGTAGACAGCCCGCATCCCTCGCAGTAGCTGCATTTTTTATTAACGCTGACAGCAGGAAAAATAGGGAATAAAATTGAGTCATTGTCAATAGGAACGTTGTGACAGGCAGGAGCACAGGGGAAAATTATGAAGACTTATTAAAAAAATATACATATATTTAATTAAAGGAGAGTTCGATTTGTAGGAAATGTTCTTAGGGTGTTTTTAAGAACAGAATTCTTAATAATATTTTTATCAATTATAATTCGAATTTTAGTTATATTAATCTTATTAAAAGTACTATACTCCTTATTTTTAATTTCTTAGAGAATTTTTCCTAGTGCACCCAGAATTGATGGATATTAAAAGAATTATGAAATATTTCCCAGCTTCAAAGTCGTAATTCTTGAACACAAAAAACGTCTATCTGAAACTGCGTAAGAGAAGCCCAATCAATGTCAGCTCTGTGCCTTTACCTTTACCTTTTCTTACCTTTACCTTTCAACCTTAACCAGCCGTGTGTCTGGCAAGTTTGACTTTGACATTTTGGCTGGCATTGTCGTCGTCATCGTCTCCCGTCCCCTTCCTTTCATGTGCAGCCAATTTGTCGGGATTTTTCGGGCAGGGAGATAAGCTGCTTAGCCGGCTTATAAATGGAAATTGCAGCCAAGTTGCTTTTCCTGTTTATATAAGATCATGATCACAATGGGGCTGATGACGTTGCATGCTGGCGATTTGAAAAATCAGATTAATAACTTGAACTGCTCACGAGCTAAACACGAAGTGTCGAAGGCTTAAGCTTACCTTTTCCTTACCTCAAAATTTCAATCCCGATAATTGGCTCACGTTCCAGGTAAAATACTCAAAAGAGCATATGTGCAAGGATGTGCTCAGGAGAGCTTCAAGGTGTGTGTCAGTGTGGTGTGGGAGTGGGTGTGTCTGCGTCTGTGAATTTTAATTAAAAAATTTTTCCCAGCTGCACTCTTGCAATTTTGATTCCCACAAAGGTAAAAGTGAAGATAACGAAAGTTATTTGAACAAGAAGGAAGAAAAGCAGAAGGGGCGGGGCAAAGGCTGTCAAAGTTGGTAATCGTAATGAAATCACGTTTGGCATTGGACTGGAAGAAATTAAATGTTATTATGGTTTACAAGTAATTTTTTGTATTATTATTAAATTATATTAAGCCTTGAAACGGTTTATCTTACTTTACAATATGAAATACACACTATTTTGAAGAATAAAATAATGTTAAAATAGGTTTGTGATTGAATAAAATATTATAAATAAATATTTTAGTAGTAAGTGAGAAAAAAAGTTACAAGATTAAAATAAATATTCACTTTTCATAACTTTTGATACATAAATTAATAAATATACATTATTAGAAAATATCAATTTTTAATATATTTTAAACTAAAACTAATTAATTATTTCTCTTTCTGCAAAGTATAATAAACTTCTTGACGAGAAACTGAGCCCACCACTATCCATTTAACTAATGAAACGTTTAGAAAACTAATCTAAATTAAAGCCCAATCACAAACCACTTTAATTTAGAACCGAATTAAACTTTTATTAGCAACTTGGGAACGCACGGCGCTCGCTCTCTCTCTCCCCTTAATCGATGGACACCAGCATCGATCTGCGAAACTGACCCTAAAACCAGATGGCCACGCTTCACTAAATTAAGAAATTAGTACCAAATAGAAAACAAATTAGGAAAGGGTCAGTTTGTAGAAGAAATGACCAGAGAGAGAGACACCCTCCCTTGTCCTATTTTTTTCCAATGACAAAATCAAAGTGATGGTCAGTTTATGATGGTCCACTGGGCCCGCACATCCCGACGAGACTTCGATAAGACGGACATAGAAACTGACCACTGTCCCACCAAGGGGAAATGTGAACTGGGAAAATGGGAAATGGTAAATGGGAAATAGTTACCCCACCCCTCCCGTTTCCTCTGCCCAATCAGGCGTCCGCCTGTCAATCATGCGGTCCATGGGCGATAATTTAACTATTTCTCGATAATGAAAACGGTCCAGCAATTTCTGCCTGCCTCGGCACAAAGACAGGACGAAAAATCAAATGTACTTTCACTGATTGCCTTGGGGACCTGTGAATGCGATTGGCAAAGGGAAAACTCTGCTGATGATGTCGCATATGTAATGCCATTGATTAACTTTTATGCCCAACTACAGATATATATATGTAGATATAGGTTCTGCATAATTTGCCGAGGCGACAAGTTGACAAAAATTGAGTTAGGCACTGGGTAAAAATAGCCACCAGAGAACATGACAATCATGGACAAATTAGGAACTTTCGGCTACAGAGGGATTTAGGATTCTGGAAATAAATATTTCAAAGATATGTTAATGCTAACTTTAAGATATTTATTATACTTCATTCTGCATTCTCCATACTCCATTCCTTCCGATAATTATTCATTTTTAGAATATACTTTCCCTAACCCTGCTCTTTTCTGTTTAAAACAAAATTTGGCTTAGTTTGTAGTATACTTTCCTCATCATCAATTAATCTCCATTTGTCCTGTTCCCGCCATAGAATTTTCCCAATCATTTTTCATGCTTAGGTGCAAATATAGAACTCCATCATCCATCTGGCGTGAGAAAAGTGTAACCAAATACACGGCCGCCCTCGACAATTTTCACTTGAGTTTCCCCCCATGACAGACCATTAGCATGTCGGTCTCAACCCCAAAGAATAGCCCAAATGCCAATCCCCTCCGACTTTTGGAGGTGCCACCGAGTTGGATATACTCAATCCTTCTGCTGTCAGCCTAAAAATAACATTTTCTTTAATTTGAGCCAGAGAAAGGCAAAGACTTTAAGCGCCTTTTTGACAATTTTCACGTCAGCTACAAATCCCCCCATCGACTCTGCCAGACAGGCGCAAGATGAAGGGCCACCAGAAGAAATTTACATAGCAGGGATATACAGAAAATATATATATATATGTATGTATGATATATATGTGGTGTGTATATATAAAAATAAACACAATTTTTGTCGCTCCGGTTCATCTCTATCTCGGCGGCCCTCTGGAGGCATTCGTTGATATAAAAATATGAAGCGGAAAATCAGTGACAGCAGCCACGTAGAGGATTCCTCCTGTGCCAGAATGCCAGCCAGCCAGCCAGCCTGCCTTCCTGGCTGCCTGGCTGGGAGTTCTGAAGTGGAGTTAAATTACTTTTGGGTTGGGGTTCAGTGTGGAGGAGTAGGAGTCGGAGTCGGAGTCGGGCGGAATCGTATCTACACGAGATAGTAGCAGTCCTACCGGCATGTGCATCGTCCCCCTGTTTTTATTGGAAACTTATTCCCACAGTTCGTCCGACCCGGGTCCAATCTGTCTGCTAGCTTGTCCGATTTGACTGGCAGCGAATGAAATATGGCTTTATGGGTTGGGAAAAAGAAAAACCCCACCAGGGAGTGGGCTAAAACACACACGAAAATCAGCCAAAAAGGTTTGCTGATGGNCTTCTGTCGGCTATTGATTTTCCCCCCAATTGTTAAATTTCACAACTTCAACTCGAAAGGAGGGCCCCACATCAAATTCGAATTACGTTAACTTATTAATGCCCTACCCTTATATTCAGTTACTTTCTCTGCTCTCTTATTGATTTATGGGCAAATCATGTAAATTTCACTGGGCAGCAAACTTGATTATTATTATTATTGATGATGAACTCCCCAATGCTCTCTCCCGATTTGATGGCTTTTTATGACTTTGCCACTGCAATTAAATGATTTCTAATTGCTGACAGCAGAGCAACAAAAAAAAATTCTCGCACAAATGATTTGTTGATTTATTGTGCCTTGAGACTTGAGCTCATAATTTGTCATATTTCCCTGACGGCCCATTTTTGATAAAGATTTATTATGACATTTCCATTTTTTGTTGCGTAATTAATTATATCGAAGCTGTAACTACATTGGCTTGAGTTATTTTGTATATTTTTATGCTGGAAATTGATTGAGATAATCAAATGAAAGTTGATAGGCTAATAAAATCGGGTTTTGGGTTGAAACTAGGGGTTAGTTTCTTTAGGGTATCTCAATGAGATTTCTTAAGGTTTTTGTGCATCATTTAAGATCTATTAATGTCTTAATTATGAGGGATTGTAGAAAAATTAGGTCTGAAAGTTTATATTGTATTTTTATGATGGAGAAACTTGGGAAACTTGGGAGGTCATATTTTGGTATAGTTTATTTGTATAGTAAGCTGTCTATAAATTTCACGAATTTTCTAAGAAATAAATTATATAAATTACAGAGTTCTTAATTTTTAGGATACTATAAGTATTACAAATTAAATATTTTACATAAACCTGATTTATTTAACTTATTTTTAATTCAAAAACCTAAAAAATCCTAAAAAGCAACCAACTAACTCCTCATTTAATGGGACTTTGACACTCTTCTTAAATGTAATTCCAAACTCCTTTCTCAAAAACCTTTAAACCTTAAACAAATTTCTTATTTGCGGCTCCTTAATAACTTAAAAATTACTCCACTCTTGATATATTTGTGTTTCCTATCAGGAGACCGCAGTCCTGAAAGCCTTTCTCCGCACTTATGCCTCTCCAGAATACCAACACTGCACGCATTCCCGGCCAAGACGTGTTGGCTTTATCGTCGCCATACTCAATTTTATATGGCTATATATATACATATGTATGTACGGTGGAGCTTAACACAAAGGGACCGAAGACCGAAAGCCAAAAACCAAAAACCGCCAGCGAGCCAACACATTTCGGTGATTTACATTGATAAAGTTAATGGAATGGAATGCGTGCGCGTTCGCTGACTCGACTGCGATTTCGATTCCATTGCCATAAGGGTATATATATGGTGGTTATATGTGCGACTGGAGAATGTGTGTGAGGAGTGTGTGCAGAAATTTGCATTTCTTGTGAGCAGCGGCGACGTCGTCACACGCCAAACGGAAGTTGTATACAAAGAGTTGCACTTAAAAAGCACCCAGCAATGTTCCCATTTCCCATTCATGTCCAAGTAGATGCACAGGGAAGAATTTATTATTAGGTAACTTATTTTATTATTGAAAAAATTGTTTGAATCAATGTACAAATAATAAATTAAGTTGGTCTTAAAGTAATAACATTTATTCAGCATATTTTTAAAGAAAAAGCTAAAAAACTTTGAAAGAAGTTGAGTAAAACATAGAAAGGTATTATTTATAGTGATTTGATTTATGAATCATAAATTATGATACAAAGAAATTTTAAATTATTTATTTAAGAAATGTATACTAGATTTAAAAATATTACCTATAAGTCAAACAAGGAAGCATTATATTATTTATTCATATTTATATATAAATTATGGTAGGTAGTAAATAAATTATACAATTGGAATTTCCATATTCCCTTAGCTTGCCTAATTTTCTTCAGTGCATCCCTCGACATGCATACGACAGGCAGGACATGCAATTTTTATGGCTTGTAAGCTGCCTCCCATTTCGGCAATCGAAATGGGCCTGGTTCATGTTTTCCAGAGGGTTCACCAAAAAGTGTATATTTCTTTCTCCCAGAGCGGAAATGAAAAGCGCCTAATCTAACAAATTTTCGTGCTAATTTAGGTCAAAGGCGGATTTGCATAAATTTAGCCCCGTATTGCAGCTTTTCACCTTTTGCCACCTTATCAAAGTCCATTAGAGCCGAACCAAGCCGACATAATTTGTGATGCCGACGTCAGGTACTGGCTTCCCCTTTCCTTTTCCCGTTGGGGCAAAAAAAAAACGAAAAAGAAGTATTTTCTCGGTATTTAAGTCATACTGACACATGACAAATTCCACATGAAAATTCCAAAACAGCCCAGGAGGGAGCCCTGGGACCCGATGCCAGAAGTCATTAGCCCAAACACCCAGTTCGCCACCAAGTGGGCCTGTTCCAAATGGAATTTTGTCATAAACGTTGTTATCGTTTTTTCTTTTTTTTTTTCCACTCCATATTGCTGTTGTTGTTGCTGACACTAGTGGCATATTTTCGTGCAAAATTTCACGCTCATGCATATTTAAAGAGAGTTTAACGTAGGAAAAAAGGCACACGGAAATCTTGAATTTCGTAGGCGGAAAATTGTTTTTTTTTTGGGAATGGGACAATCGGGCTGTGAATATTTTATTAACCTGTATTGTTTTAAGTGGGTTGTAATATAAATATTTGCTTGGGGAAAATATACGGCCTTTTAACTGTTAATACTCAATAGAAAAATCTAAAGAAAACATACAAAATAAAGTTACAAATATTTAAATATATATATATATATATATAAATATAATTTAAAATAACACAAATCTGTATATAATTAATTTTATAGTTTTACAGAAATAAGAAATTAATATACCTGAATTATTAGGTTAAAAATGTTAGAATTTTAATATTTTTGGGTTTTTTTTTTAATTTTTAATACCGAAAATAAAAAATGTATGTTTTTATTTACTTATTTTGTATTTTTGTATGCCTATATATTTTCATATTTTTCTAGTTCTTTCTAGTTTCAATATTTGTAGGTATTATTTTATTGGTCTTGTTCAAAGCAAAAATACTCAACTCTTAAACTAAATATTTGTACATCATTTTATCCCATGGTATTTTAATTTTATTCAAACAAATCTAAAGGAGTCTATTCCGACCCTTTATTATATATATTCTTGATCAGCATCAAAAACTGAGCCAATCTAGTCATATTTGGATGAATACAAATTATTCTCAATTTTAAAAAATTTTATAAGGTGTTGTCAAAAGGGTAAAAAAATTTAAAAACAAATTCATTTTTTAAATTAGTAAGCTAAATTTCAACAAAGAATTTTAATACCTTATTTTCATGGAATAAATATTCCCATAGTATATCCCCTATACCCTTTTTCCATTTTGCCCCACAGCGCCAATGGACGCTATCAGAAACTCCGCTCGCATGGAAATGCGCTTACTAAATAATCCCAAAAATTATAAATTACAATGGGATAGCGGGCACGAAGGCCAACGGCAGAAGCTGATAGCCAGGCTTTTTCCCATAGTTTTGCACTTTTGCAGCTGTCCAAAGCGGAGGGATATCAATCAAATGCCACGGCGAGCGAGAAGGACCATTTCAACTTAACGCTGAGTTATTGTTTGCCACGATTTTCAGTCGGTAAATATTTCTTCGTATTTTATACTCAGTTTTCAGTATCCAGTGTGTGGTTTCAGCTCACAGTTTTTGGGGCGTGGCCTTGGTTTTGGCCGCATTAAGTGCACAGTTGCGTGCACACACGCCCGAAAGCCCAACCCGTTTCAAGGTGTAAAAGGTGTAAAAGGGGGCGTGGCAGCAGCGGCAGGCAGGTCCTTCGACGGTCGGAGGTAACGCCACGGGGCGCCCAGTCAGCAATTTGCCTAAATTGTTGCCATTTGTTTGTTGGCCGGCGCTTAGAGGACACACAAAGTTGCATTAATATTGTGTGTGCGAGTGTATATGAATGTTGTGTGTGTTTAAATTGCTCATCAAGTTGTGGAAATTATGGAAATTGCCATGCGTCAAGTCGTCGGGAATCTGGGATAATAGCTTCAGGAATGACATGGCAAAGAAATTCAGCATAAAGGAATTTAACATACAGGAATTTGCATATCAATCGATTCTGCACAAAAGATCCACACCACTTTTGAATAAAGATATTTGTAGTTATGGAGAAATAGTACCACAAATCGGATTTATTCTTTTACAAATATTCGTTCAATGCGAAAATAAAAAAGATTTTATGTGTACCTTTGGTTTGTTACGTTTTATTTCAGTTTACCAACATTTTTAGAGCATTTTGCAAGTTACATTTGTTGTTGTGAGTACATGAAATTTGTTCCAATTTATTGTTAATTTAAAAAATACAATTAACAGACAAATACAATAACACAAACCTTTTAAAGGCACCTTTAAATAAATATATTTTCCTTGAATTTTTAAATAAATAAATTAATAATATGATTTCACTTGCTAAAATCCCATAAATTCAATTTTAAAGATTCCTCTATCCCTGTAATTAAATCAATTTATTTTCCATTTACTACCATTCCCGTTTTTATTGCTGTTGAATTTATAAAAAAATATGTTACCTCCGGCTCTTGTATTTATCAATAATAATTTTGTTCGCTCTGGCTCTCGTTAAGCGAAATGCATTTTCAGGCTTTTGCCTCTTGGCCAAGTCCTTCACGGTTGAATGCACCCGTTTCTGTTCGGGCTTAACCTCGCCTGACCTACTCCACAGCAGGGAACGGAGCGGAAAGGAGTCTCCACAGATGGCGAGACCCCGGGCAGAGAAAGAAAATGCAATTTCCTTTCTCCATTTTTCATATGCGCATTAAGCGCCTTTTCCACATTTCAATTTGCCGAGCAGTAAGCAGTCGAGTCGAGTTGTGCTTTTGGCCTGGCCCACAACTATTGCCACCTGGGCCTGTAAGCATATAAAAATTAATATTTGAATGAGTAACCCGAAAGCAGCTCGACTGAAGTCCTGAGGATCTGAGGACTGCAGGTGGAAGGAGCGCCCTGGGGCCGACTATATATAGCCGAAATGTGGGCGCTTAAAAATGCATGAGAAGTCAGTCTTCCGGAAAACTGGGTGAAAGCTACGGCTGCACTTGCACAAACTACTTTATTTCCATTTATGTTGTAAATTACAGGAGGTCCTGGCGCCAGCAGGCCACCCACCGGGCCACTTGCCATTGTCCTTGCCCTCTCACAAATAATTTTCGCAATTGTTTGACCTCAAAAATGGGCCCAGACATTAAATTAAGCCAAAGGCCTCGACCATTAAAGTGTCCCACAAAAAATACACATAAATTCGGCCAAGGAAAATTCTCACGCACTTCACCTGTGGCTGCTGCAATCACGTCTCCGCCATATCCCGCATAGATAATACATACAGTTTAACAAAAGGGAGTTTCCCCTTTAAAGACGTGGGCTCACAAAGAACAACAAACAAAAGACTCAGACTCGGTGTCTCGCGGCGCGATGCAGCTTCGAAAAAAAAAAAAATACATCTTTTAGATGCGGAGGAGAAAAACAAAACTCGAACAAAAAGATGACACAAACAAAAATGATTCCATTTCTATTTCTCGTTACCAATTTCTATTCTTCTTCTGCGGCCTTTGTATTGTCCCAGTTCCCCGTAAAAATGGGTTTGACATTGTCTGCGAGCAAAGTGTTGGGCCAGTGGCTACAAAAAGCCTTCGAACACACGAATATCGTGTTAAGCACACGTCGATCTATTGTTTTCGTTTTTTTTCTACTTTTCTTGGGAGGGGGATCTAGGATTGTGTTATAAAATTGATTATACATGGACAAAGAGCAAAGGTTATAAACATAATTTATTATATGATTTCTATGAATATTAAAGGTAGTTTTGTGGGAAGACCTATGAAGGTTTCTGGTTGCAATGAACGGAAGTGTGTGGGTTCGTCTTGGTTTAGACAAGTTCAAATATGCCAAATTACTGCCGCTTCCTTTCCAATTGAGGTCTGGAATTCCCAAGGAGAAGAAGGCTAAAGTTTTAACTTCGTTAGTAGCTGGCAAAGCTTTGCTTAACCTTTTTAACCCTATAAAACTCTTGCTATTTTCAGAACTGAATTGCATGAGTACATTTCTTGAAAGTTATAATTTATCCGGCTCATATTATTAAATGATTGAACTTGAAATGAATTAAATTGAATTATGGTCTTTAAATGAAAGAAATTATATTTATATTTATATTCATAATAATACTTTTCTGTTAGGAACTAATATTAAATTGTTCACCTTTTTATGTAGCAGTAGTAGTACCTTGAGAATCCTTAACTTAATATTCTGGCCCTAAGAAATGTATTTATTTATGAAACACCTTATATTAAAAGATCTAATAAACAATATTTATTAATTAAAGCTAAATGGCAACAACCTAAACAATAATCATTTTTAACTTAAGTTGATATTTTTAAAAGAGTTTCAACTGAACTTATTAATAATAATTAAAAAAAAACAAAAACTTAAACAACAGCCACCTTATTCCCTAAAGGGTTAAACTTAAACTTTCCTCTGCCTGACTTTATTAGTTCCACTCACTCACCTGAACTTGCGTTGTATCTTGAAACTTTTTTCAAGTCCAACCCGAACGGAGCAATCATCGTCAAGTTTAGCCCCGGAAGCCTGACAGTTTTTGCCAACCACTAAATGTCAAACTTTGTGACATGTCAGTGCTGAAAGAGCGGGACAGCAGTAGAAACAGCAGCAGCAGCAGCAGAGTCCTGTCTCACATGTGACATTCAAGTGTCATCAAGGGATACGTGATGGTTTGCATTTTTATGGGAATGACAGCTAAATGTGCGGAATCCCGGCAACCAATGACTTGAGTGACTTTCAATAACAGTACAGGCGCTGGCAGGCCTAAGATTTAGCATAATTAAATTTGGAAAAAGTTTTCCAGAGCCTTTCTGTTTTCGATTTTATTTTATTTTCTTTATGGCGGCTGTATCCTGTATCCTGGAGCAGACAAAGGATCTGGCACGCCTGGAAATCAGCATAAAATAATTGAAAATGTGTACGGTTCTGGTTCTATTTGAATAAACGCAATTTGAATGCAAAAGCACGAAGTGCAAACAAGATGGCAGACGTGAAAGGATATGGAAAGGATGGGTAGAAGTTAGGAGGAGCCGCTATGGCTGGCAGGATGACAGTCTCCTCCTGTCTGCCGTTGATAGATGGATGGCACTGAATGGAACGTCTAATGGAGTCCTTTTTGAAAGGTGAAAGGTGTACCGTAAGGCGTATTCTTGTGTCTTTGGTCAACTTAAAGTGGCTCAAATCGCTGTTCTTTTCCCTCGGAGACTTTCCCTGTAAAACCCATCACTAATCAGCCTCGTTTTCCGCCCCCTTAAACCCGCTCTAACCTAATCTAATCTCATTTTCCAACCAGCTGTGAGTGCAGCCTAAGCCCTTTTGTTGTTCCCCTATCAGGATCGCACTTTCCTCCGCCACCCTCCTCCTCCCTTGCCAATTCACGAATTTCCACACCTACGCACACAATTGAGCAGGGAAAGCGGGCATGGGCGGCAAGTGCTACGAGCAAAGAGCACCGGCAGCAGCAACAACAACAAAAAAATTGTTAATGCCATTTGACAGTTGACAATTATAGCAATTGTCATAGCATTTAACACGAGAGCTGAGCACTAGGCGAAAATGCGCAAAATGGATGGATGAAATACTCCATTGTTGTCGGGACACTGAGGGGAAAACTATAAACTACGTGAGTATTACTATGAAAACCAGTATGAATCAGTTAAGGAGTACTTTAGTATCAAAATCATAGTATATCAATATTTTTAAATATTTTATTTAGAGCACTAAAGTTGGTTTTTAAATTTTTCTCGTAGCTTTATTTTACGTTCGCAAACATTGCAATTTTTAACTGAACTTGTCAAAAAGATAATAATGTTTATATTATATTTTTATACTTTATTTACAGTAAGTCACTTATTTTACTTTAATATTTTAGCTTAGAATGTCGTTTGACATACATATTTTCATAAATATTTCAGATTTAATTTACAAATATTACAATTTCAAATATTTACCTTATTCTCTCTTTTAGTTTCTTTAATTTTATATTTATTTTAAATTCTTATTAACTATTTTTTCCTTCAGTGTAGAGCTAGGCACGGGTATAGACAAAGCCAACGAGGGTTAAGCGAGGCGGAGAGGCAAATGTTAACCCTTGGCGGGTCCCGGACTCACCCTACAATTCGTTTTGTCCTGTCACTCATTTACCCTTTTTTGCATGTCAGCGGGCATTAGTTGTCCTTGCTGCTGCTGCTTCTATTGCTGTTTTTGTTTTTGCTGTTGCTGTGGCTGTTGCTCTCGGACTCTGCTTATCTGCACCAAATTTGCACAGTCATTGTCAGGACTGGAGGTCCTGGACTCGCTTCTATCCCCTCTTGAACCTCTCCATCCTTTCGGTCTCGCTCTCTCTCCCCTTTGTTCGCACTTTTTGCCAACTTTGCATATGTGCAAATAATTTAGCATCCCAACACAGCGGCAAAAACAACAACATCAGCAGCAGAAGCAGGACCAGGACCAGGACCTGGAGCAAGGACAACAGCAGCCAGGACAATTGTGGATTTACTCGAGATTAGGGATCTTTGTTAGTTGGTCTGCGGGTCTGTTTGTTTGTCTACTGCTTTGCTGGCCAAATAAAAATTATAGTTTGCCAACGACTCGCAGAGAGGGTTTCAATGTTACTCGCAGCAGCAGTTGCTTTTTTGCCAAAGAACAACTTGGCCACTGGTTTAGGACAAATACAATTTGGCTGTGTGGACCAACGAGTTTTTGGACCAACTCCAAAGGACGATGATGGCCCAGCTGCCTTGGCCGGCAGAGTGTGATTGAACAAATGTGGTGCTGATGGTTATGTGATGGGAATGCCAGGCAGGACAATTCTCCAAATAGGAAATATAAGTGTTTATTGCATTAAAAATAATGCGATTTGGCCAGCTTTACGGAGCTAAGTTCAATATGTGAGTCTAATTAGGAAACAAATTTATTATAAATTATTAAAGATGTCTTTAAGTACTTTTTACATATAGGGAAAGGCATTATTTAAATCAAAACCCATTCGCTTACTAGCTAATTAACCTCCTTGAGGGCCTGGCTAGTGTTACTCCAAATATCTTTTCCATATCTCAAGGAGTTCCCTTTTTCTGTAAGCCAAGCAGCGTAAAAAGGACTGCCAACTGAAAATCCTGTAGCTCTCCTTTAGCTTTCCCATGGCTTATTTTTCTTTATATTTTCCCTGTGTGGATTTTCGCACCCTTTCCTTTTCAGGTTCATCATTCCGTAAGCCGCCGACGCCTCAAGAGAGCTTTTCTTCGGCTCTCGGGGAAAAGTCGTGTGAAGTCAAAAGTGTCTCATCGCTGCTTATCTACATAGCAGAAATTGGCTGCTCCAAGTTCGACGAGGCGGGCAAATATGAAAACTTTCGGAGCAGCCAAGCGAATTTTCCAGCTCCCTGTTCTCCCATCTCGGGAAAGGAGATTCTCCAAAGGCAATCTCTCATCTTTATCTGCATCGCGGCGCTGGAAAAGATGAATGCAGCTTTCAGTGCCTTTTCTCCCACATATGCGACTCAACGCTTCAACTTGTGCCAAATGCATAAAAATGCGGGGTCCACGGGGGCTATGAAGGCTGCCACAAAGATGAAGAACGGAGCTCCTTGACAGCAAAACTGAATTCGGAACAGAGAATAGAAAGCGGAACACAGGCTGCGCAGAGAAAAAATATTTATAGCCCAAATCTTCGTTTAAAAAATGTGTGGAAGCAAACTAAATTTATGTGAATCTTGCTTTTAATAATTTCTTTATCATTAAGTTTAAATGTTTATAGTTTTATAATATTTTATTATCACAAAAATGATACTTATTGTTATCTTTACCAAATAAAATGAATTTAAACAAAAAAAAATTAATGATTCGACCATCAAATTAAATTAGCGAAGACTACAGAAATTAGTTAAAAAAAAGAAACAGCATTTATTCCAACTTTTCCTTAACAAACATATTTAATTATATAAAATTAATATTAATACATAGTCTAAAGTTAAGTACAGAATACTTTCAGTTTATATTTTATCTATATACTTACCTCCTTTTATTTTATACATACAAATTTCTTAAAAAATACCACCATAGATATTATGCTCCTTATTCTCCGTGTAGCTGTAAAGTAGGTCAGTTAAGGGAGTTTCCACAGAGGGACTTAAAGCACATCCTTGCTTATTGTGCAAACAACAAAGTGTTCGGCCATTTTCAACACCCACTGTATGGATGTGTGTGTGTATGTTCGTTGTTCAGTGTTCGAGGCTTGGGATTCTGGAATAATGGCCGAGGCATTGTAACAACATTTCAAATGCAAAATCCCATTTTCCTTCTAATTGCTTTATCGCTCAACAAGCTGTTGGATGTGTTTCACTCACACTCTCTCAACGCTTCGCTCATTTCTCACTAGGAGACTGCTGACAGGATAATAGCAATACAGATACACCCTCAGCCCACTTTGAGCAGGGTGACTCAATTAACTGAAAGTGAAGATCCTTCAAGAGAATTGAACTATCAATCAGAAGATGATTCTAACTGAAAGGAGAAATTCATTGTAAGAACTATATATTTTTGAAATTTAATTTTTTAGAACTTAAACCTCTCCTTAGTGATTCTTCTATAACTTTAAGTTCAAAAGATATAAATTAAATGCTCAACATTTTAAGTGGAATTTCATATTAATAATAGTATTTAATAAATTATTGAAAGTTCTAAGCTAGGTTTCAATTAAAGAAATTTAAAAGTAAAGAAATTACATTTTCAGCAATATTTTTTTATATCTTCTTAATATCTTTCGAGTAAAACTAATTGTCTAGATAATGAATAATTTAACAAATTTATTTTAAAACTTATGTTCGATAAGCAAATAAAACAATCAATTTCCTACTTATTTTTGTAGTGCAAAAATAATAACCCGATCTGATACATTGACTCACCCTACCCCTAAGCCCCGTTTTGCAGTTAGCCCCCTAGTTGTGCTTGTTTACGTTTGGGCTCTGTCAAATATGTTCGAATTTTCTAACGATTACAACTACATCGGACGCCTGCCTGGCCGCCTCGGCTGACCTGATTTTCCATTTTTCGCTCAGCTCAGTTTTTGGAACATGTGCTCCTGTTGTCACAAGACCCTTTAGGGAGCAGACCGACCTCCTGGCTGGGGTTTTGTTTGCTATATGTCCATGTCCCGGGGGCTAAACGGATTTGTCCAACCTGCCGGCGTCACAGAGTCAAGGGTACAGGACTACTACGAACTGCAATCCCTCGATCAAATTGTTTGTTAATTGCAAAAAATTTTCGAAAATTGCGCATATTCTGGCTATCGGGCTTTGCATCCATGAGCGGAAATAGTGGTGAGTGTGGGGGTGGGATTGGGAGTGAAACTAGGTGTTCTGGCTCAGTGTTCGTTCCTATTGATCCGGTGCGGTTAATGGCCGCTTTTCGCTTTTCGTAACAGTTGTCAGCTGCAGTTTAGCTAATATCAGAGGCAATTTGCTGGATGGCTTTGGAGAGAGGAAAATTGGTAGCTGGACATGACATTTGAACGGCAAAAGTCAAAGTGTTAAGTGGGGCAACGTTTTAGTTATGGCAAAAGTCTAGGTAATTTGCTTTTATGTTAAATTGCTACCAGAATGTGAGGAACTTTTAGAAAAGAAATAAGAAAGTTTTGTTAAAGAGATTTAGGGCGAGAGGAAATCACCTTTTTTGAGGAAAATTACACCGTTTGACCTACTTTCAAACATAATTTTTGTCAAATTGTTTATGAGATTTATATTATATTATATGAAGTTTACTATACATAGTGTACTATATAAACTGTAGAAGTCAGCAGTATTTAAGGACAGTTCATGGAAAAATAAATACCATTTTCATTGATTTATATTCCCATACTTTTTAATCTCTAACCCATTTTACAAAATACCCTTAAGTTCCCTGTCATCACCCTAATAAACTCATTATTATTATTATGAGAACCATTCATCACTCAACTCCTATCAGCATTTGCTAAAATCATTATAAAACCCGCATATCTCCTATCCTAAATATATGCTAACCAATAATTGAAATGTCAAATCCCGGCTAATGACAAATGTAAAAGCCAAAAAACTTCCACAGCCGCAACCGAGCAGAACCCCTAAAGAAATTAATAAATGACAAAGATTTTAGCACTTTAGTCGAAGAGAAGGAACAGCCAGAACGAGAAAACGAGGCACTTCGGAGACAGAGCTGCTATAAAAACACAAGTGACAAGTGTGGCAGACACATGTGAATGAGATTTTCGGTTAGCCGAAGGGAAATCTGAAATGTAGTGGGAATTTTGACACATTTGACAGCCAGGCAGGCAGGAGGCAGCGGGGTCTTACTGTACGTAAGTAAGCGGCCATTTGATAGCCTCATTAGTGCTGAGCCACCGCAGAAGGAGCCCTCCGAAAGTGGCTGTCAAAGTGCTTAAGGAGGCTCCGATTCCTTGAGCTGTTTTGCGTAATACAAAACCGAAAGGATATCGACCATGACGCAGACGGAGCAGCCGACATGCGATACACGACCCCCGCCAGAGTGCCTGCTATAAATATATCAGGCCAGAGGTAGGCGTATTATCCTCAAAAAAAGAATATATAAATTATAACCACAACCAAAACCGAAACACCGAACACGAAACACAACACAGCCGCAGAGAAGTGGGTTGGACCCCCACAAATTCAGGGGCTGACACAAACTTGGCTCCTCGCTCGGGGGCATTTAGTCATATTGAAACATTAAAAAAGTCAACACCCCCGCATGGGAAACTAACAAACAGAACTTGACCGTATGGCTTTGGGGTTTCTGGCTATAATAAACAAGTCAAGGAGTAGTCGCAGCCCCAGGCCCAACTCCAAATGAATAATATAGGACAGGAAATCTGGAACAGTTGCTGGTTAGTTGGGGAACATGAAAAGCCCCTCTGTGTTGTGCAGAGGAAATTAGGACATCAGAGAGTTTAACAAGGCTACTCTATACTATATACTACAGATTATAAGTATATGAGTTAAATATAAAGTAGTATTTAAAGTTTTAAATGTAATAATATCCTTGAAAATAAACCAGATGAAAGGTATGAAAATGATTCATCAACAATCTTATATTCTTATTTTAATTACTTTTCTCTCCTATGCAATCTTTGTCTATTTGGTTTATTCAATATATATGTAGAACTTTAATTTTATTTTGAATTTTAATATATATTTATAAGAAGCCTTATCTTTCCTGCAATACCATTATCCTTATCGCCCAACCGCAACTAAACGTTTGTAACACGATCATTGCTATCACTTACTCCTTGGCTTGGTCCTTATTATTTTTAGGGACTTGGAACCGGCAGTACTAAATGCCCAGGGCAGCCATAAAAATGTCAAAAATTTCTATGTATTCATAAACACATGTGCCACAGAGAGAGAGGGGAACCCATAGTCGATGGCAAGCGACCCCAAGGAGAAACCCAAAACCCCAAAACACGCCAACGCAATTCGACCACAAAGTTGTCCAGGACACTCCGCACTTCACTCCATATATCTCGACATGTGTGTGTGTGTATAGTCTATAGCATGTATGTATATGAAGTGTACATAACTTAAACATCGCAAACCCAAATGTCCATATGTGCATTTAACATGCAAACGAAAGGACTTCGGCGTGGGGGCAGGGCGGGTCTCGAATTTCCGGTCAAGCAAGTGAATCCTTACAGCCAAACGAGGAGGAGCATTTCATATTTTTTCATGTTTTTCCATAGGTCCTGTTGGCTTGCTTTATATTTTGTTGGTTTCCTTTTGCCTGACGCCCACAAAATTTCTGCTAAATTAAATTATAAATACGGGCAAAAAGTCGAGGATAAAGTGGCAAGCCTGGAGGCAAAGGATCCGGGGTTCCATTATGTTTCATGGCCATGTCTGGTCTGGACTACCCCACTTCCTGCGTTAGTTAAAGCTCGCCAAAGGATGTCCTCGCCCCCTCAGTAGCCTTTGGCCAAAGTGCGTGTCAAATTGGAGAGGCGAGCCATTCAATCCTTTGACAAGTCTGCATAGTTTTCGATCCCGATATCCTTGTCGTTGTGCCCGAGCATATTTCGGCTGTTTGCCAGTCGGGATTTGTGTGCTTTGTGGGTTGATTTGGGTCGGTCCTCCCCAATAGGGGTGTTTAGATAAGGCCGATGGTGTGGGCTGATTGTTTACAGATTGCTTATTTTGGTATATTTTTATAAAAATAAAGTTTTGAGAGAATGGGAAGCTAGCTTAAATCTGGGGAAAATTACTTAGTTAGGTTAGGTTAAAAATCTAAAATCCCTTTTCCTTTAAATTGAATTCTTTAATAAAATCTATCATAATTCCCCCCTTAAAATACAACAATTACCATTTCCACAACATTTACTTACCTTGGCTATTGTTTTCTTTCCCAAAACCCAATTTTCGTGCCAATTGCAAACAAAGTAGGCAAACAGGATCATCGACTGGCTATGGACTTTGGGCCTTAATCCTTCCACTCCATTGTGCGTGGGGCACCTCAATCAACATTCAAAGGACACCTCAGGAAAGCAACACTCCCCCGCGCCAGGAAGTGAACAATTTTCGCACCAATTAATCAAATTAAACAAGGACATTCAGGAATGTGGAGGGAGAAAAGGGCTAAAAGGTTAACATTTGACAAAGTTAATTGAAAATTTTGCGGTCGTAGGTTATCGCCTGGGAATAGGGGAAAACGGATAAATGTCGTGGGTGCAGCTGCAAGGATTTTAAAATGCAATCCCCTGGTTTCCCTCCCCGGATCAGGCTCACGCACTGCGGCAGGACAATTACGCAGACGATTAGGCACGCCGCTAAAATCCCGAGACTCTGAGACAGCAGGAGCAGAGCCGCCAGGACAAGGACCTTGCCAGTAGAGCCGCTCCGCCACCCTCCATCCTCCACTTGGGATCTGCCAAGTTTTATCAGCTGCAAAACAGTTGCCATTGAAATGGCGCAGAAAGTCGTTAGATAGATGGCCAGGAAAGAAAACAACGAGAGCAAAAAAAATAAAGGAGCAGCCAAGGAGTCGAACAAAGGACCGCAAAACCCATAACCCCAAACCCCGGCCAATCTCCAGAGCCATCCCATTGCCACGCCCGCGCTCGAGAAATCCAGAATCCAGAACCCAGAACCTCCGCCACCGCTGCTGCTGCTCTCGTTTATAGAAAAAACATTGCGAAAATTGCTTTACAACTGATTAAACATTGAGCGGAACGCACGGCACGTTTAAATTTGGGTTAAATAGATTATATGAACTGGAAGTGTTATGAAATGATGTGCTCCGCCAGCCGTAGATGTGCTGCTCCCTGGTAATCGGCTCTGATACCCTAAAATGTAGAAGGGGATATGGGTTGAATAATTTTAATTAAGAAATTAATCAATTGACATATATTTATGTATATTTGTTCATGGAGTATTAATAGGCAACAACGCTTACCTTAAGTTAATGCTAAAATATATAAAGATTTTTAAAGTGATATTTCTTTTACATTATTATTATTCAATTAGTTTATTATATTATTCTATATTTTTAAAAATGATCCCGGTGCCCTAATAAGAAAAATAATATTTTAAGCTATTTCAAGTGGGCTGAAAGAGGGGAGCTCCTTTAGTTTACCTCTTAGTTCAGCTTTTTTTGTATTTAACTATTTATTTTGCCTTTTTTAAATTTGATAAATAAATAAAATTACATCTATAAAAAGAATAATTTTTTAATGAAATTACCTAAAACAATATTTAAAAAGTTTTTAATTAATTTTTTCCTTCTAAATTTTTCTTTTGTGGTAAATTATATCAAAGCAGTGTCTTGTCTTCGTTACCTTTGTTTCCCTGCATCGTCATCCTCCTCTATTTTATTTTGCTATTCTCGCACTGTTGCTCAGCTCAACAGGACAGGACTCGGATCCTGCTCCAGCTCCCGCTTCAGCTTCAAATCGTGGTCCTTGGGCGTGCCGCACAGCTGCGGCGCCCCTTTTCACGCTCGAAGGGTGCAAGTTAATGGCCGGATTCGATTTGGCCGTGTAGATGTTAACCACAGTTAAAGATTTTCGGGTTTCTCGGGTTTCTTTTATTCTCTCGGTTAGTGAGCAGGACCTGGGTTAATGTGACCTTGGCTCTTATCCTCCTGCGAAAATGAATTTCAATTCAATTATCCTAAGCTAAACACTCAATACGGCCACATGCAGATATATATCCCATGCATCGTAGAGCATGATTAATGAAGTCTTAAACCGCGAATCCGATACTCATTTTTCCGGGCTGTTGAGTGGCGGAATGGCGAAGGAATCTGGCGGAGTAAACTTTTAAATTCCCCCAACGTTTTGCCATTAATATCGCATTTATCAATATCACAGTTTTTCATTTTGTCGTCCGGTAAAACGTATTTCTCTCTATCCAACCCATTTCCCAGCCCTGTTCCCATCGCAACTCCATTTTCCCCCTTCTCCATTACTTTTCCCTGGATCTCTGGTGCAATTTTCTTCGCAGCCAGTGTTTGCCAGGACCTAAAGGAAAAGGAGAAAAACCCATTTCCATTATACAATGCCACATTTCTCTTTTCCGGTTTATACCGTTTAGATCGATTGCATTTTATAGTTTGTTTTAATGTTTTTTTTTGTCCTCCTTCGTCCTGTCCTTTGTGATTGCAGCAGGAGGCGGCTGCTGCTGTTATTGCTGCCGTTAGATGGAAGGAAGGAAGCCAGGATGCCACAGGACGAAATTGTCTCCAGTAGGAGGTGGCCGACTCTCATCCCGGTTGTTTTCGGCCGCCGGAAGCGCTACAAAAAATATATTCCCTTCTTCAGTCGGTCTAGAAAAATTATTTTATTGCTTCCCCCGTCGCTCAGTTTCCCTGTGTCTCAGTCTCCTGATTCATTTAAAGCGAATATAACTTCCGTTTTGCCCGCACAGACACACAATGGTCCATTGTCCTCCCGACTCCTTGTCCGAGCATCAAAAGATTTTAAGTGTTTCTTTGCCCAATTTCTGCTTCAATTTCATCTTGATTTTTTTCCTTTTTTTGCTACAATTCAATTAGGCAGTTGGCAGTGTTCGGTGTGTGTGTGGGAAGTCAAAAAGTGAGCGCACTTTGCTTTCTGACCATTTCCTGTTACTTAGATACCTTCCCTGCTATTGGGAAACATTTTTGAACTACAACAAAAGGTCAAATGTAGTTAAAATCGTATCAAAAAAGTTGAAAACTCAATTATAATTATTTTTGGGGGTATATTTTAAAAGACTAGGATCTTGACATGAAGAAATGGACTTAATTTATTTACTTGAATATTTTGTGACGGGAAAATACATTTAAAAGCACCTTATTCTATCCGTTGTATTAAATTTTTCCTTTTCAAATAAATGTCAGTAGGAATCTTTTAAGGTAATAGTTTCTCTTTGCATTTCCATTCCAAATCCCAAAATAATCTCCTCTTACCTTACTCGCAATTTCCCAACTTAAAAATTCTCTTTAAGTCTGTTTCATATTTAACTTTACCTTTCAATATATTCCTAACAGTCCCAAAAACTCCTCCCAAAACTCCCATATTTTTCCATTTCCCTTTCTCGTATATGTACACATATATATTCTGAAGCTTCTTCTTTTTTATCTTTGGGCACCATTAAATAAGCCAAAAATCTGTTCTTATCTTTGGTAAAACTTTCTCTGTCCCGAACGCAATATTGTTTATGTCGGTCAATTATCTCCCACCCTCAACATAACCGCCCGAAAGGACACCAGAGCCGAGATGAAGGAGCAAAAAAATAGCAAACTAAGTAAATCTCTTCCATTGCTAACAATAATCTGACATAATGTTTCAATTATGCGTCGTTTAGTATTATATGGATGTCCCAAATCCCCTCCCTTTTCAGCCTGGCAAGGAATAAACAAGGCCAACTGCCACAGCTCCCCGAAGAAGCATTTGAAGAGCTAAGCAAATCTTACTAGAATAAACATTTTAGCATTAAATTTACATAAGAAGCGACAATGAGCGAAGGGGCGTGGCATAAAGGAAGGCGTAGGGAGGGACAATCTACTTACCAGACATTTTCATAAACAGCAAGTGAGCATTGAGAGAAAATGGAATCCAAAAAGGTATAAAATAAAAAAATATCACATAAATTTATAATATTTTTATTTTTAGAGAATGTGTGCAAGCATATTTCATGAATTGAATAAAATTTTACTATTTAAGAACAAATAAAATATTATATTATATTTATTTTATTTAAAGTCTTATACAGAAAAATATCATACAACATGAAAAACTAAAGACAAAGATGAGCTTGTGCTATAGGGCATATTTGTTTAAACATAACCTAACCTTCTCACTTATTGAATCTAAATTTCTTCAAACATCTTGATATTTACTTTATTTTAAAAAATTATTTACAATAAAATAAAAGCTCTATTATTTTCTTTGAGTGCTCAGGCGTTCTGCTTTTTTCCGCTCTCTTCGGCTTCAGCTTGATGTGTTTTCGCGTATTTGCATAAACATTAGCAAAACAAATTTGCACATTTGACTCACCGCCCCCTCAACTTCCCTATCCCTTAGCCCCCATCAGTGCCATCACTCCCTCCAGCTCGACATATGCAAACAAGCCGCAAAACAGCAACAAAAGTTCACGGGCGTCAAGACCAAAATGAAGTTAAAGAGCAAAAGAACGGAAGTCTTTAGGCCAACGTCTCAACAACAAAAACAACAACTATGGAAAAAAAATACCAACAAGACGGAAACGGAAGTGCGTGCCAGGGATAGAGCAGGCGGGAAGATGGAGTGGGGCGAGACAGGCAAAAGGAACTCCCAAGTGAAGAGCAAAAATATGCTAAATCAGCCAAAAATGTTTATAATCATTCGAAAGATGAAGACGGCGATGATGATGATGACAGCGCCGGGGAGGGAGAGGTAGATGATGCTTCAGGCAGACTGGGAAATCAAACTTTATGATGCCCTGTGCAAGTAATCTTTTGGTAGGAAAGGATACAAAGTTTATGTGAAGAAATGTAATGTAAAATTAAATAAATAATAAATATATCGCATAGTAAAATTCTTATATATGTTTTTTATCAAAATAATACCATAACTTTAAATAATATATCGTAAGATTACTAAATATTTGTCAGTACTACAATTTAACTTAAATTAAGATTGAGTTGTAAGAAAATAAAGACCAAATATAATTTCATTTTAAAAATTACCTAGTAAAATACAATAATTCTACTCTCTGGTATATACCCCTCATACCCTAAAGCATACAGTTACACTTATAAGTATACTTATGACTGCCTTACGTCTATTTCAACTGTCTGTCTACGAGTTTCTCCACTTTCCTCACTGCCTGATTTTGTTTTCTTTCCTCTCGTTTTGTGTGCTTTCCCTAGCGCCTTTCTGCTGTTTGCTGCTGTGGCAAATTTTGTGGCACTTTGGCGGCCAAAACTCGGAACAAATGACAGCCAAATATGCGTTTTATTGAATTTTATGTGGCCGACGCTTTCCACGGCTTTCTTTTGCTCGGTGTCCCTCCAAGGATGACGCTGCTCGCTTGTTGACTTGGCCAGATATTATTTCTTTGCAGCTTTTTTGGCGCTTAGCCGGGAGATCACGCTGAGAGAGTGCAAAATACATTTTTGGGGATTTTCGTTCTGGCCGCCAAGTGAGCGTGAAATGTGCCAAAGAATTTTTATTTTAGAACCAGCGACGAGAGTCCTTGAACTTCATATTAGAGAACTTCATGACTTTTGGCACTGAACTTGGCCATAAATACTGGTCAGGATGAAATGAGGAATTTGGCATCTCAAGTGGAAAATGTTGGAAAGTATTTGGAGGGCCTTTGAATAATTGAAAAAGTCTGCATACTTTGTTAGGCGTTTAACATCAGGCAAAACTTTTTTTTTTCAAGTGTTAATTTTGCAAAAAAAAAATGTACTCTTCCCTAGCAGAAAATAAAATGCGGATTTAAATAAATGGAATATACCAATAAACTTTCAAAAACTAATCCCATTCGACATCAGCCAATCGGAATGAAACCTCAAAAACTAATTAGCAAAAGTCAAAGGAAACCCGGACATGTTCATGTCCTGGCATCTTTTGGTAATATGTAATCAATTAATCAACGCCTGCAACGGCACCCACAAAAACCAAATTTCAACAAATTTCTACAAATCCCTTCGACAGTTGACCGCATCTGGATGGATAGAACTACCCAGAACAACACAGAATTGAACATAGTCCTGGGAAATGGGGGAAAATGCATAAAATTTCAATTTTCTGTAGCATAAACAAGGGAAAGGATCAGGCAGCCAAGGGAAAATCAAATCAAGCCCAGAGGCAAAATTTAATTGCGTTTAACCTGAAATCAAATTTTGAAGACGATGCTGACCAAGGCCTAGATTCAATCAATTCACAGGACACTCGTAACTCGGGGCAAAAGGGCCAAACAACAACAAATCTAAAGGGTTCAATGTTTATCCAAATATGCATGCACAGAAAGAAATTCTAAATAAATAAATAAAATATTTAAACTATTACTATTAAGTGTAACTAAAAGATACTTTTTAAGAGTTTAAATTCTTAAATATATTTTTAAAAATACTTTTAATTTCAATATTTCATATAGAAAACTTCCCTTAAACAATTTTATTTGCAGTGTTTAGAGTCTGGATATTATTTTTCCCACACAAGAAAGGATAATAAAATGCCCGGGGCAAAGGAAAATAAACAACATGCGTACGCCCGACTGGCTCTGGCTGCATCCTTTAAGGAGATGGATCCTGGGAGCGAGGTAAAGGCTTAGACTTAGATTGCGGCATTGATTTCATTTTCAGCTGTCTATCAAACTAAATGGACAAGAACATTTAACACAATCAGCACAGGCAGCAAGGAAGCCCTCGGGCACACAGGGAGCCAGTCACTGTTTGCTTTTCCCTTTTTATTATTATTATTTACTTTCATTTTGATTACATTTTGGCCTCCAGCAAAGTTTTCCCCATTCACACTTCATTTGATAAAGACCCAAAGGGCCTGCAGGAGTTAAGGATCACCGAAAGTTCTGGTTTTTTGAACAAATCATCGACTAATTTTCTCCACACACTCAAACCCAACCGATAAAAAAAGTTTTTATAGCCGGCAAATAAAATAGCCGTCCTATCAACAGGTGGATGTAGTTATAGCCTAACAGATGTCCCGGTGCCCGACCTTTGTCATATTTGTGCCAGGTTCCAGGTAAGTACCCTTTTACCTCTCGAGCCTGATGCTTATCGTCGGCGAACCAATGCCTTTATTCCTTTATCCTCTTCTTGGGGAATCATAAAATTTATTTTTATTAATAAACGCGCGCCTGTCAAAAGAAATCTAATGGATTTTAGGGTTTGCCCGAGATAGAAATCTGTGGCCTGACATCTTTTGGTGGATACTTTATGGTTCAGTTTCTGTCTTATAGCCTCAGTGAGTCAGATCTGACTCAAATATGCGAAGACAGCTGTGGTTAATAGGATAGGAGTCTGTGAATAGGTTTTCGGGTTAAATAAATATTTTCAACAGGTTATGCGGGCTGATATATTCAACAGTCCTGGTTTTAAATGGTAAACATAAGTAAAATATACAACAAGGGAAAAACTTATGTATACATGTTTTCCATATCGAAATATAAGTGAAAAAATGTGGTTATTAAATGTTATTAAAAGTGCAATACCAATCCCAGTTGAATAAAACCTACTCTGCATTCATAAAAGGCTAAAAAATAAAAGTAAAAACATAACCGACAGTTTCTTTTGCCCTAATTGATTAAATTCCACGATTTAATAACCAATTGCAATCCCAGTTATGTATCAATAATTTGGTTAAGTTCAATAAAAAAAATACAGTTAACAGTTTCATAGTACAATCTCCATGGATTTCTTTTCGCTCAAAGCGAA
The DNA here is from genome assembly GCA_018904565.1 of Drosophila tsacasi. NCBI lineage: Eukaryota > Metazoa > Arthropoda > Insecta > Diptera > Drosophilidae > Drosophila > Drosophila tsacasi. The sequence goes on from JAEIHY010018683.1 coordinate 137,438, forward strand.
TTTCCATTTATTGTCCCCTTGGCCATTTATGTCCTGTTAAATGCCACCCATAAAAAATATTCCCAACATTTTACAACCAGATTCGATGTTTCGATTCTCCGATACAAAAAAAAAAAAGAAAACCAAAGAAAACAAAAATTTGAATAAAAATAAAGAATCCTTTTAGCGGAATATCCGAAACTATAAATTATCAAGCCATTGAAAAGTAACGCCGTGCAAAAAAAGTCGCTACCATAAATCCCCAAAAGAACGTTTTTCATTTACAATCCAAAAACGTAACTCATGAATATTTCGGCAAAACAAAAAAAAGAGAATGGGGATCCAAAAAAAAAGAATATAAATTTACAGAGCGAGTTGGGAAAATGCAAAATGTACGACAGACGCCAAAAGTAAAATCAACAAATAAACAAAAATAATGGACAGTTTTATTTAGAAGTTGTTTTTGTTGCTGCTGCATACACTCTCGCTGTTTTTTGTATATTGGAATGGTAGCAACAATCACAAAAGTAACCTCAAAAATTTCAATAAAGACCACAACAAAGCAATTTATAAAAATGCCACAGAATGGGAGAGGGACACAAAGAGGGAGACAGAGCAAACGACAACAAATGAAAGCTCAAATAGAACAGAAATATTGGTGGGGAGGTGAATTTTCCGGGAGGTATAGTTGGGGGGGAAACCCGGCACGACATTTTAACAAAACAATAGAAATCAATTGATTGCGTTGTGGGAAGCTTAGCACTTGATTTCCGCAGGGGAGGGAGGAGGTGGATGGAGGGAAAGGGAAGGGACCAGAGGTGGATATATTGCGTGAAAGCCAGAGGAGCTTTTCCTTTACATGTACAGTCTTACTTCGTTAGGACGTAGGGGGTGGTATTTGGATATATTATATTTTGAATATATTAACAAAAAGTAAGTACTATATATTGATTTTGAAAAGCTAACCTATATCTTGCATCCTTTAAATATTGTTTTTAAGGTTCTTTTAATAATTAAATAATTTAATTTTAAAAGTAAAATGATTGGGTAAAAATTATTAATATTTTTTATTATTTATTTTACCCCAACAAAAAAAGGTACAAAATATTAAGGATTAATTCGCTGGTGACAAGTAAAACAAAGTAAAATAATCCTATGTACTAACATAAAATAATAAATAATTATTTAATTAATGAATTAATGCTCAAATAAAAATATTTGTATCTTAGTAAAATCTTTGATTATCTATTGTCTATAACGATATTAATAATTATTTAAAATTGTATCAATTAGTAATATTATATTATTAAATTTTTTTTTTAAATGTAATATAAAAAAACAACTATATAATTTACTGTTGTAAATTTAATAAATTTTTTTAAAAAGATTATGAAAATCCATCCCTTTTTAAATCGAAAGACATTTTAGCTCAAATTTTTATTATAAAAACGCACTTCTTATTAATCTTTAGATTCTCTTAATGATTTTTGTATTTAATTTCTAGTACTGTGCCCGTTATTGAATCTCCACTGTTCTTGTTGTGTTATTGGAAATGGTGGTGCGGCTAAAATTCTATTTTTCCAATTTTTGCGCAATTTATTGCATTGTCAAGGGATTCGCAGGAGCCAGGCGAAAAACGAAAGCAAACGAGGCGAGGCAGAGCAAAGTAAAGGAAAAAAAAACAAAACGGCAAAAGACATCGGGCAAAACAAGCAACCCAAATGCCAAAACATAGTGTGGCTTGTTCGGTTTATTGGAGGGAGGATTGGGGCCTGGCGATGGGGATACGGATGAGGTCGGTGAATTGGGGATCTTTGGGGGGCTTTTGTCTGGGGCAAAGCGTAAAAGTAAACAAAGCTAAGAGCGGAAACGCAAGTGAAATAATACCACAGCAGCTCGGCAGCAGCGGCAACTAAACATCAATAAGCATTGACTAACTGGATTCGCATTCTGGGCACAACACGAAACCCAATGATACGGCCAACTGGGGACTGTTCTCCCCTTCGACCCCGCAGCATTAATAGCTCCAGATTAAATAATCGTTCCTTAAGCGAGAGCTAACAAAAGAAATGCAAGAAAATTGAAAAGACACTGCTGGGACTTGATTTCGGAATTGAATAAAATTAATTTTAATTGGGTCTGCTTTGGATCCGGAGTGGTTAGCAGGGATTGTTGGAATATTTAGGGGAGCTAGTACTAGTAGTAGTTTTGGGGTTGATTGGATTAATTGTGGGGGTTAAATAGAAATTATTTCTTGGTTAGTTAAGCCAGTTTTACTTTAAGTTTTCTTATGGTAAATAATACATATACTTTAAAGACTTAATAATGTCATATTTGTAATGCTTATTTAATACTAAAACTTTCATAAGATCTTTATAAATATTTGCCTAATAAAAAACAGTTAATAAACTCTTGTTCTACTTAAATATTAAATATAGTATTACCTTGTAAGCCGGATAATGAATTTACAGAAAGTCTAAAATACAAAAGGTTTAAAGATTAATGTCAAGCAAAGTGTACATGTCCTTCCAATTTCTTCCTAAAAAAGATATCAAAAGGACGAATTCCCCTCTCAAACAATATCAACAACAGAGTCATCATCTATACTGTCTCCAATATCAGCCCTAACTCCGATAAAGATGCAACATTACACCGATTATATCGTTACAGAGAGAGAAAAGATCCTTTTGGCAGCAAAAGAATGCAGCAGAAGACAAAGACAAAGACTTACAAAATGTCATGATTATGGCAAATTTTCGGCTCCCTTTGTGGCTTTTCAATTGCGCTTTTTCCATCCACACGACACACGGACACGCATCGGGGATCGGGGATCGAGAATCTATAGAATTCGGATCTGACAATGTCCAGCATTGAAAATCATCGACTGCAAAATCTCAAATGTCATGGCAAGTAGGTGGAATGCTCTTTTATGTTATGGGACTGCCCGTTGCGTCTTCTAAACTGGAGGCAAGTTTCACAAATTAGAGGCCTGCCGGGCTGCCTGACTGCCTGGAATCCTGCTAAAAGATGTCCCTCCTGCGGAGGTCCTGTCCTCTGCCTTATCGCTTTGTCCAGGTCGGCTAGTTTTATGGTTGACGCGAGCATCTTTTGACTCCGACCTGACATCTTTGTCCCCGTTTTGCAGCTGCGTATCCATATCGACTGATGTCTTACTCCCTGTCAGCTTCCCTGGTAGCATTTCTCGAAAAAAACGAGCCTTTTTTGCGCAATGTTTGTTTGTCTTTCGGATCTGGTCCTTTTTCCTGGCGGCTCGATCCTCCTGTAGGTGGTTACTAATTGGGTTATTGTCAAATATTTGATAAGATTACCGGGCAGCTGCTCCTGCTGCAGCTCCTGACCAATTATTATTTCTACCGGCGTAATCATGAGCTGGAAAATTTATAGTTCCGTAGAAGCGCCGGCCCACCTTGTTATCCTTTCCTGTTGCCTGCACACAGCGCACTAGGAGAAATGTTTCGAAATTATTATATAATATACAATACGTTAAATATTGCTTAATTTTAAGTTAAGTATAATTAAAGGCTTCATTTAAAATACACTTTTTATTAAAAATTGTAGGTATCAAATATTTCCTACATTAGACTAAACTTGTTTAAAATGTATTTCAGCCTAAATGTATTAATTATTTGGCATTAATTAATATTCCAAAATATTTATGACACTTATAGTTAAATTTTTAATGCTTTATATATATTATATAAATATTTTTCAAAGTGCATTTAAAATTCAAAATGAAAACGGGCTTGAAATGGGGACCCACGGGGGACAGGCGAGAGCTCAGGTCGTGGAGGCGCCTTGGCGTCATCATAATTTAAATCGCGCCACGCGCACCAACCGGAGGTAAATATGGAAAATGGGGAAAACTATGCCCCGGGCACTAACATAATTTTCCAACGAAAACGAATGAAAATGAGCATTATTCCCGCTCAGGCCCTCTGGTCCTTCTGCCGCATATCAAAACAGTTTTTACCTGTTGATTGGTGGACGCACATTGGGATTCAGTAAGGGATTGGTATTGGAATGGGAATAGGATTGGATCCCGACCTGTGGCTAGGGCGCCGGGCGGATGGTTATGACAATGTTATAAGCTAATTGAGCACAAAAACCTTTTATATTTATGGAAATTATTTATTACACTGTGAAGAAACGTTAGGAAATTTTTATAGATGAGTTTTTGGGATCATATAACTTTATACATCGTTTAGTGTATAAAGTGTATAAAATATTTCAAATTGCATCTAGCAGGAGATACATATGTATGTTATAAAGAGTTTCAGTCTATTAATAACATACGAATTCACTTCTTTTAAGATACCTACTGAATTTTTAAAACAATAGTGAAGTCTAATAGTTCAAAATTCTTCCTATATTAATTACATTTCCAAGTCATTTCCTCCAGTCTATCTTTTCCAAAATAATATGCATTCTATTGTTGACTTACCCTCTCTCCTAATTAAATATCCAGAAAAGTCTTCCTCGCATATGTGTGTCCCCCCTAAGGAGCACGATTCCAGATTCCTTGCGGCCTCCTCTTCTCGATTTCGTTGGCAGCGCCTTATGACAGTTTTATGGGTCTGGGGCTACTTTGGTTTAAATGCAGGCAACAGGAACATCGGGGAAATTATGCATAATTTAATTTGGTTATAATATATGCATTTTCCGAGCACATTTTCCCGCTACAGAAATTCCTAGAAGTTGGGCGACGGAAGCCGCTGGCGACAGGCTGCCAACGCGGTTTCCCCCAACCATCCTCCTCTTCGACAACATTTCTGCTGGGGGAATTTATTCATGTTTCTTGTTTTTTATTGTGTTTTACTCGTAATTTGATTTTGATTTGGGAATTTTAATTAATAATCGTGTTTTTTTCGGGGCTGAGTTGGGGGGCGATTTGAATTTTTGATGAAATATTGTTATGAATGCACTGCGTGTGCCATGGAAACATGGAACTCGAATTCGACTCGGAATTAATAATTTCCATGGACAGAGGAAAGATCTAAATAATAATAATTTTATGGCTTTTAGAATCTTTAATTGGCCGAACAATAATGTTATGGTCTAATCAGCTATTTTCTATCTTAATTGTTGTATTTTACTTAACGCATCGTTGGTGACTCCCTCAGGTGTGGAATGCTTGTCAATGAGATGGTTTAATGACATTTATTAATATTGTATAAATGGGACACATAATTGAAAGCAAAAGGTAATTATATAGTAACTTACTAAAGCGTTTGGATAAGGTTTGAATAAAATATATAAAAAATCAAAAGTTACCAAACATTTTTTAGAACTTAAGATAATTTTTATAAAGAAAATATAACTTACTTAAACAAAATATTTATATTTCCAGAATTAACTAAGAAATACCAAACAATCCAGGATTTCTTCGCAAAAACTTCTCCTTCAAATCACCAGAAAAAAAGAACAATTGTCGTCGTCTTGAAAGCGGAACTCGTGTATTGCATTACCAAATGGAAAAGAAAAAGAAAATTCACCTTTTCAAAAGAAGGAAAATCTCAATTAGTGCGCACTCGAGAGAGTGCCCTCTGAAAAGAGCAAAAGACCGGCAGCCAAGAAGGAAATTTGCAAAAAAGATCAATTTTCCAGGGAAAAAGGAAAGCCGGAGCGGTGTACATTTTAACAGGATAAGATGCGTTTAAGCAAATGAACAGACAATCAGGACAAAGGACGTGAGTCGGCCGGGCATTGAAGTTGCCAGGAACAAAGCGAAATGGTCAAGCCACAAAAGGCAAACGGTGAGGAGCAGCAACAGCAGCAGCAGCAGCTGGCCAAGATGTGAGCCAAAAAGATTAGCCGCCAGGAGCAGCCGACGCACAATAGCCGGAAAACGGAAGCAAAGTCTTAAGGCTGCACTCCTCTCGCGGCTCAAATTAATCCCATTTGGCGGAAAAGAAACTCCGGCAAAATATCGAAAAAGCATGGCGAATGGAATAAAAAAAAAAGTTATATATATATATAAAAAAAATGTTGCCAACAGCTGTGCATCCTGCGAGGCAACGGCGGCATCCTGCTGCCAACTTTAGTACAGATTTCACGCTGGCTTTGGGAAACGATTTTCGGGCTCACAACTCGCCGACAGCGTTTTTGGCAAAAACTGTTGACACTTTCAGCTGTCCTCTCCCCTGATGTCCTGGTGCTAATATGTTAAGCAGCAGGCATCCCAATGCCAGGACCATTTCGAAGTTCATGCTGCGTCCTGAGAGAAGAAAAAAATTCCTTCACACTCCAGTTATTGAGCTGTCATCGCAGAGTCTCCTCCTGCGGCGTTTTAGCCAGAGAAAATTCGGTATCTTGAAAGCGTTTCGGTTTGGTTCTATATCTATGTACATATATCTTTTTCTGTCCTTCAGCCGAACCCAAACACTTGACCCACATCTTTGAACGCCATATTATTCGTCCTGACTCAATCGAGAATTCTGTAATCGATACTCTGCCCCAAAGGCAGACTTACGATCGATTAGCAGGGACAATGGGATTTTCTGCTACATTGAGTTACGTAAATGGAGAGATCTTGAAAAGGATGTCTAGACAGATGCTTAGCTTATGTGGGCTCAATCAATTGAAGATCCTCTGCCTCCAAACGGATCAATATCAACACTGAAGTTTTTGGAGTGGAAACCTCAAACAAAACAAGGGAAGATAGGCAAATAATTTAAATTGAAAACCTCTACAGTTTGCTATATAATGGGAATGCTTCTTTATATTAAAATCTTAGATAAGTAATTCATTGAAGCTAAGGAGTATTTTATTTGTTATTTTACGTTTGCTCAATCGTAACTACACTAAAAAATAATATTTGATATTTCATAAAATCGTCCTAAAAAACGCCTTAAAATTTAGAAAATTTGTAAGACTCACCTATAACGTTAAGAATGTTTATATTTCCTAATTTAATTACCAATTTTTTCACAAATGATTTTAGGTAAAAACTTTTATGGATGTAAGCTTTCATGTGTTTTGATATTAACTAATTGGAAGCTAAAAACAGTGCTTGTTTTGAAGGTGAATAACACATTTTAAAATTTTTGATTGTACGATTATAATAAAACATCTCGATTAACAATAAAACCATGACCCCAAAAATATTTAATAAAAACATTTTTAGCGAGTTTTAATTTTCATCTATAATGTTATTTACTCTAGCCTGCCCAGACTTTTTTATTTCGTGTTTTTTGAAATGAACTTAAGGAACCTCTGAATTAAATGTCAATTGCTATCGTTCAGCTTCTAATTGCCGAATCATTTTTCATAAGGAATTTAATTGCCCTTTGAATCTCTAGTGGTATATTTATTTCAAATATAATGGGTCGTCGCAAGTCAAAACGAAAGGGTCCGCCCCGGCGAAAGAATATTGAGGCGCTGCCTGTATTCTTCGATTGTCCATTCTGCAACCACAAGCAAGCTTGCGAAGTGAAAATGTAAGTAGGTTTCCTCTATATGGGCCATAAATGCTATAAACTGTACTTTCTTAGGGATAAGGAACGGAAAATTGGACGTGTTTCCTGTAATGTGTGCCTGGAATCGTATCAGACGTCCGTCAACCTTTTATCTGAGCCAATTGACGTCTACAATGATTGGATCGATGCCTGCGAAGAGGAAAACTAAACTACTTTAACCTGACGCAGGTCGCATTTTGTACATCGAATGTATACGTAAAATACATACAAAATATTTGACATCAGATTTAACCAATTGTGCATACTTTTGGGGGAAATTTAAAATTAAAGGAATGTTGGTAATGTTATTCGCTGTCATACAATTAAATAATTAGCGCAGTGCTACGTAATCAAAAAAAAAAATTATTGTTAAAAAAAATTACTTTTAAAGCAGTAACTTCTGTAAAATAAATTTATAAATTTGATAAATCCTGTTGTTAGGTCTAACTGTGTTTCATAGATGATTTAAATATATTAGTTAAGAAAAGACATACATTTAATTATATTTTTATACCCTCGCAGGGTATTATAATTCTAGTCAGAAGTTTGCAACGCAGTGAAGGAGACATTTCCGATCCTTTAAATCATATATATTCTTGATCAGCATCGACAGCCGAGTAGATCTAGCTATGTCTGGTAGAAAACAAAAACAAAAAAATTTTTCCGATTTATTAAGGGGTTATTTCGTTAAAATAGTAAAACAAATAATAGCAAACAAATTATTTCTAAAATAAATTTAAATTCAGTATGCAGATTTATTGGCCATATAAAATCTAACACAGAAAAGTTTTCCAAATTCAAATTATTGTATTTTTAGCTTAGATATATTATTTTTGTGCTTTAATTTGCCCACAAATTTTCTTATAAAATGTTTTTCAACATATTTGTATCTGCTCAGAGATATAGCAATAATATTTTATTTCAGAAACGCAGTTTAAATTTCATGCAAAATATTTATCTGCCACAGAAACGGTCATTACATGTAGATGATCAAATTATATTTTGAAATTAAAAAAAAAAAAAGAATTAAACAGTTAACGAATAATAATAATTTATTAAACTATAGCATAAATACGAAAGCGATCCGAGTAAACATTAAAACCCAGTTAAAGCTGACGAATTCCACAAGCATGCCCCCAAAAATGTTGACCTTGTCTCTGACAAAAGTTAGTAGCTTAGGTAAATATTTTGTTAGTTGTTTAAATTCAAATTTGTAGGGCAAGTAGCTTCGTCGAGCCTGCGAAATTCTCACTATTAGGTCAGGCATTTGGCAAAAAGAAATTTCGGGTATAAAAGCCAAAGCTAAGCCCTCACTTGGCATCGAAGCATCGAGCATCTCAAGTCTCAAGCAACAATCAATCAATCAACCAATATGGCTTCCAACAAAGTTCTCTACCTGTTTTTCGGTGAGTTCAAACGGAAATCCTCAGTGATATATAATATATAGAATTTTAATTAATAATAATCCCCACATATATGTAGGTGTCCTGGCCCTGGTGTTCGCCTTCAGCCTGTCCGCCGATGTAGGTGAGCAGGATAGCGATGTCATTAGCGATCGTCGCTACCGTTGGGAATCTTCTGAGCAAGACTTGGATGACGACTCCGATGCCGACGACGATGACGATGATGATGCCCAGGATGATGACGATCAGAGTGGCAGCGACGAGTTCGAAGAAATTGAAATATGGGAGGTGGCGCCCGAAAGTGAGGAGACCTCGGAAAGTGAGGAAAGCGGCTCCAATGAAGCATAAATTTGTTAATTTTCCAAAATCTTGTTTTTATAAATAGTCCTCTTTAGAGAAATTCATATTTAATAAAATATTTTAACAACGTATATTTAAATGTCGTTTTTTACTTCAAGATTATATAGAAAACACTCCCACATACTTGTTTGTATAATTAATTTTATTTAACATAATTTAAAGTATGTATAATTCAATTTTAATATGGTTTACATACAATATTTATAGTTTTATTTTGCATTAATTTAAACATTTTAGTATTATGCATTTAAATATATTTAAGGTATATTTAAACTATGACTAAACATAAATTTTACATGATGTTCTCGTTCGTCACCTCGCTAGTGATTTTCAATAATTTACTTTCAATTTCCACTAAATTTGAAACCAAATATATTTTGGAATGATGGGACACAGGCAACACAATTAATTGTAATAGAGGACACGGAAAACGCCAAAATACATTTACAAACATTTAATATGAAATTTCACAATTGTGTGTGAATGGGTTTTGCTTTCTGCTTAAAGGGACTGCTAATGTTTGGACTGGATTTGGACTGCTCTAGAGAGAGATCAGAGCTGAATAATGTTAATTACTGAACAATATTACACGAATTGCACATGATTATGTTTTAGATTGCCTGTGATAAGTGTGTTTGCATTCTTCTGGTTAGGTTTGCCCTTCAAATGTTGCGTTTTGAGTCTTGTTTTCTCACGGCACACCTTTCCCAACGATTTGTCCTTATTTTCTGGATCACACATTGCTATCCGTGCCCACGGCACCGGTGAAGGAGAACGGCTGGGCATTGTTCACAATGCCCGCTCGATCGTTGGTGGTCTGACCGGCCGTATTGCCTCCATAGGTTTGTTGAGCAGCAGCTGCCCTCATATCCTCAGCGGATGCTCTGTTTCGAGAGAAGATTTGAAAACATTATTAGTTATTTTATCATTGCAATTAAGAAGACAAAATTAATATAAGAAATAATAGAATGCAATAGAATATAGTGCTCAACTAACCAAACTGTAATTTGTGCCTACAAAGAACTAAAAGGGGCGAAAGAACAGAACATAACTTCACCAGATTTAGACCAAGATGCCACTTGGCACAAATGATATAAAAAACAACATATTACTTTGAGTTTAAGACAAAAACTAGGGATCTACGGGTATACATCAAAGCTATGTATATTTTTCATCAAAATTTACAAAACTATAAAGTCCAATATACAATATAATAACGGATATGGATCTACTGAAAATACTCTTTAGTTCTACTTAGAAAATGTTTGTCTACTAAAAAATAGCGTACAGATATGCAAGGCACTCTAGAGAATACAAATCTTAAGTGATTACAGCTAAGGAAAACTCAAAATTTATTTGCCTTCAGTGATCTCGGCGACGCAGCAAAGTCGTTAACGAGATGTTCTTGGCCGTCGTTGGTTGTACTTGGGTTTTAAACGGTTCTTTTCTCTTGTTTTTCTTCATGTGGCATTTACAAAGTCTTTGATATTTCTTGAATTATGCTTAGTCCAAGGTAAACGAAATATTTCACATGGTTTCATTTTTAGTGTTGCGTTCATCGATTAACAAATTTCAACAAAATTTATTTGATTTCATTATAGTTTACTTCAGGTGAGATTCTCAGTTTGCTGGCGAAGGCTATTTCGTAACAAGTTTATGCGAGTATTCTTTAAATAATGTGTACTTAAGCTTAAGACAAATAAATAATGCAATAAATTAAAAAAAAAAACGGAGCTTGGAATGGTTATTGAAGGAAGATAAAAAATATATCTCAAATATGATTTTCTTTCAGACTTTCAAAGTAAAAACCTTTTGGAATAAATTCTTAAACATTAAACTTAGGCATACAAAACGATAAATAAGTATATATTTTTAGTGGACGAGAAATTATAAGAAGCCCGAGTGAAGGAAACCTAATAAACAAATAATACTAATAATAATCATTCAAAATTGAAATTGATTCTCGGTTTACAACATTTACAAAATATAGAGCTATTAAATCCTCAACTTGTTGTGTATCTGATTTGTATATTTACTCTGGTATAATGCTTGATTATGTTCAATTTCAATTTGTGGCTATCCTGAGAGCAAAATCAATTCTCAAACAACGTTTAACATTTAATTGTATGGTTTACATCGAAGCAAAGCATATAAAGTTAATACTTTCTGAGTTGTACATATTGCTCTAGGTTCTCCATATTATATTATTTGCTTTTTAGTACCCTTAGCTGAGTGTGTTGGCTAGTGTACCTAGTGTAAGTGGTGTGTGTTGAGTGTGTGGAAGCTGTGGTTACTCATTTAGGTTCTTCTTGCATTCGGTTAGCTTTCAAATATAGTTTCTCACTAAAAATATATGCTTGCTGCTGAGGAGTCCGGCATGTGTATTACGTTATTTTCGTATCAATATTTCTCTAGGCATATAATATATATATTTAACTGTAGTTTTCAACAACACCAACCGCTCGACGAAAGACATTAAAAAATTGGAATACATGAATGACCTGCATGCAAAAGGGGACGAATGACGAAAATGCATTGGCCCAAAAAACACGTTGATTACTAACACTTTCTCTCTCTCGCTGTCTGCTTTGTTTCAACAATAATGAGAATTTCGTTTTGTTAATTTGTTCTTTGTAATTGGTGGGGTGTTCTGTATACTATTTCTGATCTCTGATGCACTCCTACAAACGCCTATCGACTCCTTCTCCTAGTCACACAATATTCCTTGGAACGAACACTAAAAACTAGGCGCCGTAAAATATTTGTTTGCTGCATCGTTTGCATTTCTAGTTGTGTGGGTGTGGGTGTAGTATCTGAGTATATGTATCTGTATCTGGAGTGTGAGAGTTGTTGTGGTTTTGGCAGTTACTAATCGCGCGGCTAGGCATTTATGTGGGGCGCCAAACGTCGGGATCTTCCATGAGTGTGATATGCTGATCGCCGCCCATCTGCATCTGCCCGCCCGCCTGACTGCCGGCCATCTGTGTGGGCGATGTGGCAGCGGCGGCCATGTCCTCCCGAGAAGCTCTACACATTATTTTATACAGATTCGTTTTTTAAGCGTTTTCACAGTGGCAAGCACATTGTGGGAATACAGAGAGAAAACAGTTTGGTTTCGATTAGCAAAAAAGGGCATAGCTTGGACCAACTATAAATCGCTTGCTGCTCCTCCGCTCGCTTAGCAACTAAACTTATTCCCAGACTTGGAATAAAAGTCGGTTGGGAGTTCAGAAAAACGCGATAAATAGTGAGAGAAATACTTAAATATATATTAAAAATTTAATATTTGAAACAGATTTTGAAGCGCTTTTCTGAACTCAATGCCGACTTATTCTTTTCCCAAGTTTCAAAGGTTAACCAAACTCACTTCTTGCCTAACGCCATCATTCCGTAGACCACGCCGGTGGCGAAGATCAGACCACTGCCAAATAAGCTGGCTAATCCAAAGCACATGAAAATGGGCGGAGTGGCCATGCTGTAAATTAAGTTAGAAACGTACATTTAGTTAGGAAATTTCTCAGTTCTTATCATCTAATCGTCACTCACGCAATGTAGAGTCCAGCCCGGAAGTACATGGGCTTGGAGTCCACCTTATCCGCAATATCGTTGACCTTCTCGATGCAGACGAAGCAGCAGGGCGCTTCCAGAACCATCACCACGAACCCTGCCACCATTTGTATGATGCCCGCCACCAGACATGATACGCTGAGTGTGATAATGGACAGTACATTCCATAGGCCGAAGAGTATGGCAACTGGAAGTATAAAAAATGTGAAATAAGTTAAAATTAGAAGTTAGTTTTGGACGAATAATATTATTTAATATTTATTAATTATATTTAATGAAATATTTAAATTACTAGGGCGTTGCTATTATGCTAAAATCATTAATCACTGACCCGGGGGGCAGGCAAATAAATTTTAATCAAATACGCCCCCGAGACCCATTATCTCCTCCAAAAGCCCCATATAAGAAGTATAAACATTCGAATACGCAATCTAATCAACAGCTCTGACTCATGTGTGTGCCAATTTTTTACTTTTAATGTGTCCACAATTCAACTTTTATTCAGAAATAAACAACAAAGAAAGTCACAGAAGCGTAACAAATAGCGGGGAAAACAGTTGAGCAAATTGTTACTAGACATTAATAGAGCGCGAATGCTCTCATTTTTGTTGATAAAGTTAGGGGGTGTTGTAGTCAATTACATTAAAATATTTTATCAGCTGCTTTTGGGGCAATGATAAAAGCATAAGCAAAGAGTAAACAAAACACTATACGTACGGCTTCAAGGTGGATATAGATAAATGTCTGGACGTGATAATTGGATAAAAGTGGCGAGAGAAATTATTCTAAGAGATCACGAGGGAGACCTAATTTTTCTTAAAAATTGAACTTTAATTTTTCAGGTACGCCTTCAGCTTTGCTTTATATTCTGCTCTGAGATTCATGTTTCCTTTTGCGAAATCCGATCTCGGTTTTGAGGTTACTGCGGTTCGTAAACCCAACTTGGGGGGAAGAAGTCGTTGTGCTCTGCGGAGACCGGCTATAAAATTATTTATTAATCATAGACTTTTGGTTTTATTTTACCCAAACACAACCGGTTCATTGTGGAAGCCGCACGAGTGAGTTTTCTCCCTTAATTGAGCTATACAGGCTATTTATATTGATTTTAAGTGGATGGTGTTTATTTGTTGGGCAACAATTGCTATTTCTCCATTTCCCCACAAGTGAATAAAAAAGTCTCCGGGAAACTTAACAACAAAAGATGCGATTGTAGGGAGGCAAGAAACGCCAATAAGAAAAAAATTTCAATGACATTAAAAAAAGGAAGGCTTTAACCCTGTAAATATTTTTATGTGGAACTGAGTTCAGGAATCCTGATAAAAAATAACTGGAAAACTGTAAGGCTTTTTTAGCGTGGATTTTTTTATATTCATAAAATCTTTGCTTTATGCATAATCCGGCTAAAATATTCTCAGAAAATCATTTTAACAAATTGTAAAAAAATCTATTAAAAAATCAGAAATAATAGCGATAAAGAATAGCTAAAGTCTGAGTTAAGTTCACATAAGCAGAAATCTGAGGTCTAAGGTCCCTTTATTTATTTATATTGTTTTTATTATCATGTATAATTCATCTCAATAAAATGTAGTTTAATGGCGTTATGAATACTAACGGTAACCCATAGTATTGTTATGAAATAATGATATCAGCTAGGAGAAAATGCAATAGTTACTTGGCATATTACGGATACTAGATTCGTTTGACACGTGGGGCACACCAAGGGTTAAGGTTAAATGAGAATGCATAACAAAGAAAATGCGCATTCAGGCGTAACTAAAGTTTATAAAAAAAAAAGGAATGGGAGAGACAGCGATTCTGATAAAACAAAAGGCAATGCGAATTATAAGTGAATGAACCAAACACAATTACAATTGATATGGAGCAGGAGGAAGAAAAATAAAACAAAAAACAAAGCGCCAAACTTGACACAGAAAAGCTCCCCCTACACACACAGTAAAACACATTCCCGTACGAATTTCTGTATCCTTTTTGTCTTCACCTTCCGTCTCCTCTCTTTGCCTTTATCAATGTCAGAGAGCGTGCGTACACACACACACACACCTTTGAATAGATAACAGCAACAACAACGAGTGGTACACAAAAATCGATGCCAAATATTTTTGGACCGCCCAATGTCACGGCGGTTTTTCGCCAACTTTGCTAGCTATGCAAATGGGTTAAGATGCGGGGGAAGCGCTGCGGAGTTGGCTTTTAAAATATCATACTCACAGAAAGCGGCCACAATTCCCAGCAGTCGGCTTCCATATTTAAGGTACCAGGGCTGCTCCGGTCCGACTGGATCTTGCTGGTTCGGCCGTGCCAGCAAACCCGTAATCTTTTCCGCAAACGACTACGCCAGATTCGTCACATCCATAACGTGTAAAAGGGATCGGGAAAAATGCGAATTTCAATTAGGAATCGAAAAACAAGGATATTGGGAAAAATCGAAACACAATTTTGTATTATGACGCGGCGACCGCTTTTTTAACACGCACACAAACTAACACAAACACAGACGTAACGTGCGGCGAAAACACAAAAACTGGCACTTCGTCAGCAATTTAGCAATTACTTTTCGCTCGAGAACTATGCGTTTACCTACCATGGCTTTATTTGTTTGGCTAATAAATTAGACTTAAACTAATTTGAACAAACTTATGCACTTTTCACGTCACACGGATGGGAAAACTTCTTGTTGTAGTTTGCGTTCTTGAACTAGAGCTGGGACGACATCGATACCAATTCTTTGAGGTTTTGGTTGACTATCGATTTGGTTTTTCCAGCGATGTATCGTAAACAGTTTGAAAATCAAATTAAATTTATTAAATAAATTTGGTTTCTTTTTATTAGTTCTACGAAAACGTTGCAAAATACTATACCTTTAGTCGATCGAGCCACGTTTGTCTGTTCATTTTTGCAGAAACTAGTCTTTAAGTTTTGGCTATCCGATTGAAACTTTAAAAAAAAAAACAACATTTATCTATATTTTGGAAACCATCGCTTCGGCGATGAAAATAAAAATTGAAAACATCGAATTATCGATGTCTTTGGCCATCTCTTGCTCAAAATCTTTTCTTAAAAATTTTCTATTATATTTAAGGAAGTGTTAAATGGCCGATGAAAAACTTTGCAAGTTGTGCCAGGCGGACTGGGCGCTTGAGGTGGACCTTGAGAAGGCTTCGTATAAATCTGCCAACAATCTGCTGCAACGGCTTTTCGACTGCTACAACATAGATGTTTGTCCTAAAACTACCTTTTAAAGATCTAGTAATTACACCTTCTATTTAATAGGTCTCCGTCCTGGGAGAGAGCCCTTCCATCTGCAAACCGTGCTTCGAGGGGGTTCTAAAAATGAGCGAACAACTTCAGAAATGGAGCAATGCCCAGAAGGTCCTGCAGGAGACCGTCTGCCTCCCAGACAAAGTCGACAACACGATAATTTCTGTCAAGGAGGAGTCAGAGGCTTTATGGGATGAAAATGATGATGCAGAATTCCCACCGGAGTATGGCTTGGAAATGGAGGAAACATCAAACTCGAATGACTTCGAATTTCCCGACGAGGTAGAAAAAACTGAAGATTTGGAATTTCTCGACGAGGATGTGCCCCAAACAGAAGACATGGAATTTCTCGACGAGGATGAACCCCAAACAGAGGACGTAGAATCACTTGCTGAGGCTCCCTCCACGAATCGCTCTGAGGGAGTTTCTGCCAAAGTTTATGAGGAACTATTCGAAATAGAGCAGACTCAAGAAAAATCTACAGACCTTTTGAATTGGAGGTTTATTCCGCACGAATTTTGCAGCGTATGCCTAAGACCGGATGGATTGCTATTATATGTGATGTTCAAGGACAAGACCCCACAGAGGAACATTCGGATCCTGTGCACTTGCTGCAACAAGGTGTTTGCTTCTGTGCCCGACTTACTGAAGCACAGTTGGAAGACCCGTTATCATCCAGAGTATTGGTGCCGCTTATGTGGCATACATTTCCCGAGCATCACGGACCTAAAATTTCATGAAGAATACAAGAATCACCACTTAGCGAACAGCAACTTAATCATCAGGTGCCTAACTTGCGACAAGATAAGCGCACATTTTTCATACGCAATCAAACATCAGAACACTTACCACAACAAAGTGTCCTTTGATTGCAAGAAGTGCAGCATGTCCTTCGCTTCCAGCATATCCCTAGAAAAACATGAGTGGAAGCACAAGAACCACGTGTGTCCTCGTTGCCAGCAAAAGTTTAAACAGTGGGATCAGTATTTAAAACACCTGAAGCTGCACAAGCGCATTGCTAGCCACAGTCCCGTCCCAAGTTCCACCAGCGTCTTGATGCCGGGAGAACACGTAAAGAACCAACGCAGAGCAAAAATCAAGTGAAATATTATTGTAGTCGACCCTAGTTCGCCTAATTCTCATAAAAACATAGATCTAGAAAAAAATTTGAATGTTTAAAGATATAACTAGGTTACAGAGAAACTCACAAAGGTTTTTTTTTAATTAAATCTATTTTCTAACTTACCATATATTATCCAGAATCTATAAATAGTGTTGTATATTATTCTTATAAGTCTTATTAATAAGGTATTAAGTTATAGAATCGGAAAACAAACAACAAATTAAGATAAAGGGAGGCCAAGTTCTTATACCCTTTCAGTTTTGCAATTTAAACAGAAAGCCGAATGGGAAATCGGTCATAATGTCAAAAATGTTTTAATTTAGAAAAACTTTTTTATGAGGTTAAAAAACCATCACATTTAATTTACAATAAAAAAAACTATTAAATTTGTTTAATTTTGATAAAGTTAGTGGTTCTTATTTTTCTTTCTAAAGGATAGATAGACTCGCCTGTTGAGAAAATATAGATGATTCAAAAATGAAAATGACAAAAGCACCATGTGTAATATACTTAATACAAGTTAGAATATAGTATATGCAGTCATTCTAATGCAACCATGCGATATTTTCTGCCGCTCTCTTACGAAAAAAGTCCTTGCTGAAACTTTCGGGAGTTGATGCAGATGCGACTCTGTTTAAAAATACTATTTAAAATTGGTATTTTCATGGTATTTTTTGAGACAGTAGTGGTATTTTGTGGTATTTATTCTTGGCTGCAAATAGTATTTTGTATTGGCATCGGTGCGGTCACGCTGTGTTTACTTTCTGCATAAAATAAAAGTTTCTGCAAAATGATTGATAATGGTCTTTGTAAATTGTGCCAGGATAATCTTGCTATAAATATAGATCTCAAAGTTGAAGCGGCCAGCTTAAAACTGCTCCAAAGGCTCTTGAAGAGCTATCAAATTGATGTGAGCATGAAGTTTCCCTCCTGAAGATCGTAGAAGTTATCATCCTTTTTTATAGGAGTCCATCCTGAAAGAAAGATCAAGCATTTGCGAACAATGCTTCGACGTAGTTTTAGAAATGAGCAAAACGCTCGAGAAATGGAGCAAAGCCCAGGAAGTGCTCAAGGCGAGCCCCTTAGACATTGATGACTCCAAGATATTTCAAGTGAAGTTGGAGCCCGGCGTCGACCCTCAGTTCTCGGAGATTCAAGTGGAGCCTCTGCAAATAGATAGTTTCTTATGTACAACGGATAAAGAACCCCAAATGGACGACGTAGAATTTATCGAGAACGCAGAGGATTTGGTAGAAGATGTATCCTCCGAAGATAGTGATGAAGATATGTCAACAGAGGAAGCTGATACCGATTGGAGATCGAGTCTCGAGAACTTCTTCTGCGTGTGCTTAGGACCCGATGGCTTGGCCCTAACCATACTGTTCAAAGACAAAACCAAGGAGAAAAACATTCGGATGCTGTGCACCTGCTGCAACCAGTTGTTTGACACCTTGTCTGATATCCACAAGCACGCTTCTGTAACCCGCACACATCCCGAGTTCTGGTGCGGCGTATGCGAGGCCATTTATCCAAGCAACTTCGAATTAAAGATACACGAGAAAATAAAGAGACACTCCAGGCCGAAGACCAGGGCCATGGTCATGCGGTGCCTGAAGTGCGGCACGAGGAGCAAGCACCTAAGTGACGCTATCAAGCACGAGAACGAAGTCCACGATGGGTCTTTCCTTTTGTGTCAAAAGTGCAAAGTGTCCTTCGAGTGCCGCGAATCCTTCCAAAAGCATTTGCTGAAGCACCAATCCTATGTATGCCGATATCTGAAATGCCCTTATCGATTTCGATTTTTATCCGATTATGCAAAGCACTTGGCCTGGCACAAGAACCACAAGTCCCCGTGTCCCATAGACGGTTGTATTGTCATAATGGATCCAGTGAATCACGACCAGCACCTAAGGACACACCTGGCAACGGAAGCAGGGTGTAAAGTCGGAATGGATAACTGTGCAAAAATGAAAGAAATGAAGAAGCATAGAAACTTTAATATTAATAATAAAAGGAAAATATAATAAGGATTTTAGGTACTAATTAAATGGGCGGGGGTTTCTGTTTCTATTCGATTATTGAAAGGAAATATGTATCGATATTTTTGACCACCCGCGATATTTTTTTGATAAATTAGTATCGATAAGTCTTCAAAGGCAAGTTTACATCAGCCAGAAAATTATAAACCAAGTAATTTGAATTCATATGCAACTAAAATCGATCATTTCTTCATCGATATCTTAAACATTCACAAATTTGGACTTTATTTATCCAACATTAAAAAACTATAACAAAATATTCGATCCTATTCGATTATTAAATAACATTTATCGATATTTTTAAAAACGCTCGATATTTATTTGTTAATCGCCTCATCGATAGTATCGATTTTGGCGCATCGATAAAATCATTGATTATTTTCCAGCTCCAATTTTTCATCACCCCAAAAAGAATTGATAAAATCGTAAATAATGTCGGAGGAACAACGGTGCAATTTGTGCCGGGAGGACCAGGCGATGGAGGTCGATCTCGAGAAGCCCATGTATAAGGCAGTTAACAAACTGCTACAGCGACTCTTTGAATGCTACAAAATTGATGTAAGTCTGTATATGAATATGTATGTATGTATGTATGATCCTACAAGTATACCTTCCCCATACATAGATCTCCATCCTGGGAGAGAGCTCGTGCATTTGCCAAGCGTGTTTCGAGGGGGTTTTACACATAAGCGAATCTCTAAGGAAATGGAGCAAGGCCCAGGAGGGACTGCAGGAGAAACCACTGGAAATAGACGACTCTAGGGCGTTCCAGGTCAAGCTAGAGGATCCGTCCTCATCCTCAGAAGATGAGGAAATGGAATCGCCACAAAAGGATGGTATGGACATTCCAGAAGACAAAGAGGAAGAGGAAACAGAAGAAACTTCTCAAAAGAAAGATCTGGGAGGCTCCGAAATAAAGCCCGATTTTTTCTGCGTGGCCATCGCACAGGATGGAATGGTAATCGCAAAATTGTTTAAGGACCAAACCAAGACCACCAAATTGATGTGTACCTGCTGCGATCGGGCGTACGATAACATGCTTCAAATTCGGAGTCACAATCCCATGACCCGGAAGAGCCCCACCTACTTCTGTGGCACTTGTGGAGCGAGTTTTAACAAGCCAAAGCAACTGGCAGATCACGAGGAAGAAGAGGATCATATAAAGCCTGCAACACGGCACAGGGACATAGATTTCCGTTGTCTGAAGTGCGACGAAACGTTCGCCCGTTTCTCCGACATTATCCGCCACGATAGCAGCGTGCACAGTTCCCTGGAGTACGCTTGTCCGTCGTGCAATATGCAGTTCAAGTACTACGGCCCCTTCCAGAAGCACTTGAGGTTCCACAAACCTGTCAATCCTCCAGTCGACATGTACAACTGCACCTATTCGAATTGCACTCGCCGGTTCCGGGTGTGGAAGCGGTATATGAAGCACATAAACTGGCACAAGGCCCTGAGCCACAAGTGTCCATTTGTGGGATGCAATGTGACCACCGTTCCCGGAAACTACATGCGCCACTTGCGCTCCCACTACAATCAGGCAAAGTTCCAGCAGGAAGGAAAGTTCATGGATCTGGATCCCACCCAGCGTGTGCATCCGGACGGGCGGAAGGTTCCCTACACCAGGCGAATAGCGGAAGGTCAGAT
This sequence comes from Drosophila tsacasi, assembly GCA_018904565.1. NCBI lineage: Eukaryota > Metazoa > Arthropoda > Insecta > Diptera > Drosophilidae > Drosophila > Drosophila tsacasi. The sequence continues at coordinate 158,310 of JAEIHY010018683.1, forward strand.
TGAGGAGCAACCAGTCGGGCGAATAAAGGTCAGTCCAGACGGAGAATTCATCAGCCTGCCCAAGCAGATCGTATTTCGCAAGGGTAGATACATAAATGTTTTCGAAAATAATTAAATAACATCTAGCATTAATATTGCAATACAAGCTGACTGTAGTTAGGATATGTCGAGCTATGTAAGACAACAGAATTATCATGGATACAGAAATAAAAGAATTATAAGTTGAATTTTGAAGTTTAAACTTGTATATATATATTCTTAAGCTGCTCGAAAACGTGAAAACCATGTTCTTAAAATCGGAGAGTATGTTTGGATCGATAAACCGATATTTTATCAATGATTCCTTACAAAATAAGAAATAAAGAAATTATAAGTTGAATTTCTGAGTTTAAACTTGAATATTTATATTCTTAAGCTGCTCGAAAACGTGTTTATTAAAATGCAAACACATTAATTATCAATCGGAGAGTTTGTTTGGATCGATAAATCGATATTTTAGCAATGATTCCTTACAAAATAAGAAATAAAGGAATTATAAGTTGAATTTTGAAGTTTAAACTTGAATATTTATTCTCTTAAGCTGCTCGAAAGCGTGAAAACCATGTTCTTAAAATGAAAACCAATTAATTCTTGATCGGAGAGTTTGTTTGGATCGATAAATCGATATTTTATCAATGGCTCCCAAGAAAACAGCCCTAGGCAACATCGAGGCATCACTTATATAACCCACAACTCTCGAAATAATAAACTTACTCATTAAAACTGGGGTACATCAATTTATTGCCGGAAATTTTGGGGACTGAAAATGTTGGAAATATATTTTTGACAGAAATTATATGTATATCTGATAATTATTACGTTACAATTGTTGTTCATGGTTCAGGAGAGTTAAGTTTTTTGTTTTGGCATTTAATTCTACAAATTGTATTTTTGATATTTTATGATCAAGAATAGATTTACTCAACCTGCCAATTTCGCTTTAATTCCAGCGGATTTTGAATATTTTTTGTTTGCTTTTTGGTAATTTAAAGCAAATCTATTCTTGTGCAGATTCAACCCATATTTTTCTTAGTTTTGGACGTTTTGACAGATTTCACATATTCGTTTTGTTTTTCTTGGTTGTCGGATACACTGATTAAAATGCATAGCAAATTTGTAGCTTGGAGTGAGTATTCGGACAATCAACTCTGATGGCAAGATTTGAATCGCATCCAAAGGTTACTTAAATTAACTTATTCGTGTCGCTGATTGTTGTTGTTTATTACCAACGTAATTGATGTATTGCTATGTGTTTATGGGTGTATGAAAAGAACTTATAATAGCAAGATGATAAGTAACGCTATAAGATTCGTTCTAGCTCCAGGCTTTTGTGATTAAAAGCCAATTCTTATAGTTGCAAATGACAATTGAAATGTATGTTCTGCATCTTGATATTATAAGGTCTTTAGGGTGTGGTGTGGTTGGCAGACAATTAGAATTAATGAACTCTAATATTGTATTTTTGGGGTTGGAGCTCTAAGGATTCATCAACAGATTAGGCATCAGTTTTGATTTAATTTTGGTTTCGTTTTGATTCTTTTTGTTCACAACAAAATTGTACAATATATTGTTTTGGGTTTAATTTTTGTGGTTTTCAAGCTGTAACAATGCTGTTCTTGTTCCTAATTTGATATTCATTGCTTGCTGGATAAGTTTGATGTTTCTTTGTTGTTGTTGTTGTTATTGTTGATTGTTTGGCAGAGACAAATGTCAAAGGAAATTTGTAGTTTAAGATAAAGAACTGAGGAGTGAAATGATTAGAATTAGAATTGGTTCCAAATTGTTAGATAATTTCATTTGACATTTGTCTGAGGCAGAGGTGGTGGGAATCGGATTAAAGCTTCAAAAAATAAGTTCGTTGAAAATTTAGAAAGTAATCCGAATCCAAATTAAAAGAGAGAAATGTTTAAAACAAGTTTGCAGTTCAGTTATTATGTAACATAAAAATTAATATGGCTTTTCAAAAAGCTTTAAAAGTCAGTAGTAAAAGATTTAAAGCAAATGCAAATTCAAATTTCTTCATCTGTTTGTGATTTTGATTAAGATTAAACAAGATGATCGAATTGTAAGCAAAAAGTTACAAGTTACAGGGGAACCTCTTTTGGTTTTTGTTGTTGCTGCGGCGACCTTTGGAGACTTTGCTTTTATAGTTGCTTAGTCTAAAGATATACAATACAATACGCTAAATAGGCAACTCTGTTTTGTTGGAGACTTTTTCTGGAAACATTGGAGACTACACAGCAGAAAACGCGACATGCTCGGACATGCTTACGAATTATAGGAAACTTGGCTTGGTAGAAAAACACCCTTGAGGGGTTCTATCAAAAGGCTTAACATTTCTTAAAGGCTCTTCCTTACGCACTAGTGGCTCACAAAAATATATTCGTACTCCTTCCGTCTTCCGGTTTATCGTAAAATTTACAATCGCTCAAATACCTTTTCTCTCTACATACAAATCATTATCGTTTTTAGGCAATTTTCTTTTCAATTTTAAACTAATTTAAATTCGTTAAATCTTTTGGTTATCGCTAATTTTTCTGCTGCTGAAGATATGCCTGATATTGGATCTCATTTTTCGGGACATTTGTTGTTTTTATTTCAGGTTTGATTGATTAAAATGTTGTTTTTATGTTTATAAAAGTTTTGTTTGTAGTTGCCAGCCGTTTTTTGTTTGTTTTTCTTTTTTTGTTAAGATCACAATTGTGCTAAGAAATACACTATATCACAATTTAATTATTTACATTGTTATTATTTTGTATTCTCTCTTACACATCTCTCTCTCTCCTCGTTCTATCATTCGTCGTAGGTGGGGGCGGGCAGTAAGTAAAACGGCCCTGAAAATGTTCTTGGCCCGCAGAAAGCTTTGTCAAACGATCTGTGTTTTTGTCGGGCCTTGTGATGTGTTTAAAGCTACGCTTTAAGTTAAGTTTAGATTTAGTTTGTTGGGTTTTTTTTTGCTCTAAAAATACATTTAAACGGCGCGATAATAAACCCTTTTTAGCTTAATACACCGAAAGAATTCTAGCATTATTATTACTCAATCTCTCTGTTCGCGTTCTTACTTCGAACCTTGCTGGTTTCCAGTGTTTATACAAAATATTACTTTACAGGTGCTGTGCTGAGCGGAAGACTCGCGTTTTTGGTATGAAAATCGCTTTATCGTTTTCGTTTGTCGTATTAAAAAATGTCTCTTATCGATTTTTGAGAATATGTTGTGGGGGAAAAAGTCAAATCTCCAGCTGAGAGATCAGGAAACTTAACTCTTATGCAATATATGTATGTAGTCTCCAAAGCCTAGGACTAGACACGATTAATGGTCTATCAAGTGTTGGTAGTTGTTGTAGTGTTGAATGAACCTTTTAAATGCAATTCGGCATGCTTTCATTATTCATTGGCAGCAAGTCTCCAAAGTTTCTTTCGGTTCCCTAATGCGCACAGAGTCTTCTTCCCCTGTAACCTTTGCCTTTGCATTACTTGAGAATTTTTTAAAGGAAGCGTTTGAATCGGAAGGAAAAAAAAGGTTTTTAGCAAAACACATTTGCTATAAAGTTCTTGGTGAATGAGAAATTCGTCCACGAATTAAAATTGGGCGTAAAGTCAACGCCGCCGCCCAGCTGAGGCTGCTGCTGCTGTTGCTGGATTAGCTGCTGCTGCTGCTGCGGTTGCTGCGACTGTGCCCGCTTAAGAATCCTTAAATTTGTGCCTGAAGCCATGCGCTGCAGCTTGTGCATGTCACCCTGGGCATCTGCAGCGGATTGTGCTGCTCCTCCTCCTCCGCCAAAGTTCAGCGACACTGAAGCTGGTCTTGGACGTTGCTGCGGCTGCAACTGCAGCTGATGCTGCTGCTCGTTCTTTGGATTCTTTTGAGCTGCTGCTGCTGCTGCGGCCGATAGCATGGCTATCAAATCCACTCCTGTTGTGGGTTGCTGTTGTCCCAGGATCCTTACAGGCGGCTGTTTATCACTCTGGGACTTAGTGCGCGATCGCTGTTGTGACTGCTGCTGCTGCTGTAATTGTTGTTGTTGCTGCTGCAGCTGTTGCTGCTGGATTTGTTGTTGCTGCTGCTGCTTCAGTGCTTTGGCTGCCTTTTGTTGTAGCTGCTTCTCCTTGCGTATCAAATCAAAAGAGCTGACAATCTGCAAAAGAATAAAAGAACCAAATTAATAATAAGCAAATAAAGGCTAAAAGTGACTTTTCTATTAAAGGATTTATGAAAACTCAAAAAACAAGCGTGCGTTTCGCCAAAAGTACGCAGAAATATAAAGAATTTATCAAAGTAGGCATAGAAACCATAAAATACTCTTTCAGGTCTCACCTTTTCTGTGCTTGCCGACTGCTGTGCATCGTTCTGACTTTGGCTATGGAAAAGCTGACGCTTCGAGGATATTGTGGCACCTCCTCCGCCTCCACCTCCTCCTCCTGCGGCTCCATTTGAGCCAGCCCCTGTTGTTGTTGTTAGTGGCGTTGTTTGATTGCTGCCCGCAGCCGCATTTTGTTTATTGCGTTTCCCATTGCTATTGCAAATGTTCATTGAGTTGATGGCTGCGCCGACGACCGTGGCGGGAGCGGCTGCTGGCCCCGTTCCCGGAGCCACTGCCTTGCCATTGAGATTATTCAACTTGACGCCGTCCAAATCCCCCATCGACTTGTGTCGCTGCCGACGCGACGCATTCCGCACCGCTGCCGTTTCCTTTTTGCAGCTGCCGCCATTCAGATGATTTGTGGGCGAGGCGGCCTTCGGCGAGTGCTGGCCGGAGCATTTGCGACGACGCGGCTCGATGCCGGCCTTGCGATCGTTCACCCACTTCTTCAGGCGCTTCACAAACGGCATGATCATGAAGAAGGAGTTGGAGTTTTTGCCCAGCTTGGCCTTCGATATGGCATCGTTCTTGTTCACCGGCAGAGCATCGATACGGAACCAGTCGCAGCATTTGATCTCGTTGCGGGTGCGAGGTGCGAACGGCGTGTCCAGCGGTATGTTGCGCACCACGTACAGCCGCGTGTACTGGTAGTTGATGAAAGCCTCAATGTAGTCATTGGCATCAATGTTGTCCGTGATGTCGAACCCAGTCTCCTCGTAAACCTGCGTTAGGCAACAAATATTTGTAAAAATTGAATTATTTTAGTATATTTTCTGCGTCACCTCTCTTGTAGCGCAGTGCGCCGGATCCTCGTTCTCGTTTATCTTGCCCTTGGGAAAGCCCCAGGAGTTGCGCGCAAAGTAGGACTGCACTAGCAGGCAATAGTTGTGGTCCTCGGATACCAGAATAGCTCCATATGTGGGCACCGACAGCTTGTAGTTTTTCCACTCCTCCAGAATTTGATCCACGGTGCCATGGTGCTTGTTCAAAAAGGGAATGTGCTGGCGGAAAATATGTAATAGGTGAGTTTAGATAGAGATTTTGCCAAGCTGTTGACCTAGGACTCACTTGGAACAACTGCATGGCAAACTGCTTGATGCCCACCGTCGGCAACTTTCGCTGGACAGACTTGGGGGTCGCTGCCTCCCCATCCTCACCACTCTCTTCGGGGGCACAAAAGAAATCCAAGTAGAACCAATGGGCCAGTTCCACTTGGAAACAGATTCGAATTAAATTATTTAGCTCCATGTCCGGTACATTGATTATGAACCGACTGGCCAGATCATCAAGTATATCGGACGGAATTTTTGATTTCTCTGGCAATTTAATGCTGGACGCCTTCGTGGTGGTAGCTCTTGATGTTGGAAAACAAGCTGCATTTGATGCTGTGGCTGCCGCATCTTCCGAGGAGCTGCTGCCGTACGAGGAGTTGGTCGATGTCGATGAGTGGGTCGATGATATGGATGAGTTGAGGCGTTGCTTCTGTGCGCTGAATTGCTGTTGCTGCTGATGCTGATTCGGTTGCTGCTGCTGCTGCTGGGCATACTGATGTTGTTGCTGCTGCTGCGACACCTTCCTCTTCTCAATGGCTATGGGCGCCGTGGGAGTGGCGTGAAAAACAACTCCAGTTCTAAGCAATTGATTCAATACATCATTCTCGCTCTTATTATCGAGGTTTCGTCGTTGTTTCTGCTGTTTTTGTTGCTCGAGTTGCTTGTTGATATTGCTATTGTTGTTGGTGTGGTTATGGTTGCGATTGTTGTGGTTGTGATTGTTGTTGTGCTGGCTAGTGTTATTGTTGATATTCAGCACTTTCTGTAAAGTCAACGAAGCGAGCAGCGCCAGATTGTTGACTTGAAATAGAAAAGCAAACAGAGATAAGAAAGTGACACCACGAAACTGATAGTAAAAAAGAATAAAAATAAAAAATGAACTGAGGTAATGGAGCTGAGAAAGAAAAAAAACTGCTGAGATATCTATTTCTTGTCTGATTTCACTTTTCCATGACCCTGGTTAGAGTCAAAGGCACTCAAAAATTAAGTTAAATTAGACTTTAGAGTAAGTGGCCAAGGTACAAAATAAAATACTGCTATTTCCCGAAACCACTTATGTATATATACATCACATCACATATACATCATATGTACATATGTATGCCAAAGTAATTTGAACGCGAAAATGAAGGTAATATATTCATATTTTTATGCCTGACCTTTGAAGTCATAGCATTGGTTGTCATTGTCCATCTTCGTTTGGATAAAATTATTATTAAAAATGAAGTCAAACAATAATACGAAACGTCTTCGATTTCGTAACTTCAGCTGTCAGTGAATTTGATTAGGAATCATTTTTACATTTTTCCAGGAACACCCTAAGGAAATCTTATTTCTTTTGCTCGAAATATCGGAATAATGCATAAATACTGAAAAAATAAATAAAATACCCTTAAAAGTATCTATTTTCCGCACATTGGTTAGAATTATTATGGTTTTATCATAGAAGGTAAACACAAAGCACCAACTGCAAGTGGCTAAAAATATCGTTTGTGTTAGTTGTTGCCAGGTTGTCTACGTATTTGAGAAAAATGCTATTGGAGTACCTTGGCGAACTGCTGAGTAATCGTTATCGTTGAACGGTCGCCTGCCTGGGCAATGATCTGCGCTGCTGCCAATTGCGCAACAACAAATGGCAAATAGCAAGACAAAAGGCACAAACTATTACTATGCCCGTTCGCTTGGCCTCTAAAAACAATTCAGAAAAAAAAAAACGGCGCAGTTCAGCGACCTCTGCTGAAAAGTGTTGCAACATGCACACACAATGTACGCGTACACTCGCTAGCGTGGGCGTGTGTTGGTGCAACGATGGCACTGCATTACAGTCAGGCCTCGTTAAAGTAAATGAAAATACGGTCACACCCAAAACCAGTTAATATATAAATTTGTCAAGAAAAAAGTAAATAAAGGGGATAAAAGTGTCATAAGAGCCCACTTTGCCATTTTTATATTTTGACAGTATTTGTTTAATTAACAAAAATAAAAAAAATGTTGCCCTCAATAAAAAGAAATAACTTCAATCCCATTTAGCCAAGGGATTCATAACTTTTTCTAAAAAAAAAAAAAAAGCATTTCATTTCTATCCACCGTGAAAAAACTAATATAAATATTGACATTTGAGGTGGCTGGGGTGGAGATTTTCGGTTATAAATAATATGCGTCGTAGGAAATTCCCACTGTAAACTAATACATATTAATTATATTGTTTATATTGGCTCTGGATTCCAGAGTTTTGCTTATCAATCTATGGAGCCTCGCTTTACCGTTATCATTTTCCTTGCTGCTGCCGACGTTGGTCGAGGCAGATGCAGCGACGGCGGCAGAGGCTGTGACGACAGCAACGGCGTTATTTATCAGTGGCGCGATTTCCATAATATCGAAGACGCTCTGTTTGTTTATGTAATACACTTTATTGAATTTTTTGTGTTTGTCTTTTTCGCAAAAATATTTCTTGTTTGTTTGTTAATTCACGTCGTTCGCGTCTCTCTTTCTCTTCCTCTCCTGCTCTGTCTCTATCCTCTCGTTCGTTTTCTTTTCCTTCAATACGCGCTTGTATGTGTCTGCTGGTTGGCGTATGAGAGTGTGTGGGTGTGTATGAACGTGTGTAAGCGTTTTGTCACGTATTTTTACAACGGCGTTGTTTTTGTAGTAAATATGGCTGCCAAGTTTCGAAAATTTCTGCAATCGTCCGCTTTTGTCGCACGAATTTGATTTTCCAATGCAATTGCTGTACTTGTACTCTATTTAATGCTTCGATTGCTTTACATTCTAATGCTTTCGCTATTGTTCTCTCGCCTCCCGCTCTCTCTATGATTTTCTCAACATTTTCTGCATTTATTATTGTTGTTGCTGTTGATATTGCTGTGTTTATTGTTGCTGTTGTGTTGTTGTGGAGAGCCATCCACGGTGTGCGCTCCACTTTAGTACGCACGCACACAGTCTCACAGTCGCGATTTATTTTTCTTGTATTCGCGTACTTTTCCACTTTCGAACTCGCTGCCCAAGAGATTGTCGCGATCCGATTTATATTTATTTACACGTTGAACTTAAGTTTAGTAACTATTTTGCACTATTTAATGGGCCTTGCAACTTCTGGAAAATTTCTTCCTCTCCTTGTCAGCGTCGCGTATAGAGGTGCAAAAACATCGATGAAAACATCGATGCATCGATGTTTTCCCAATTTTTAAAGTTATCGATGTATCGACAATCGATGTTTCTGTGCCGTTACTATCAAGAAAAAAAAGCAAATACGGGTACGTAAAAGAGCATATTTTCTTTAGATTATTTTATTAAAGTTATTCGATTGGACAGACTCTTGCATGACGTTCGAAGATTATTTGTTTTAGATAACCTGTGCCAGTTACATGACGAGATCAGCTCATTTTTCCCACGAGAACCCTATCCAACTCCTAGCCAACGCAACAGAAAACTCAAAACAATCCTCTCCTTCCTCCACAAAACCAATCTCATACATAAAATGTTATCCATAAGTTTAGTATCTAATTTTTTTAACCACCCAGTCATAGCTGCCATAGCAGCTAATGCTTTTAATTAATAAATTAGTTTTTAGTTTTATAACAAATTGTTAGCTCTATATCAATAAATGTATTCTTTTTGCGCTATTATTATTTACCGATCGGCTCTATCAGCTTTATATATAGAATTTAGGATAATAGTTTTGTTTCGGACTTACCCGCAGTATAGGACACCCAGTTACCTTTCATCGCCACACCGCAGAATTGGCAGGGATTCATCGATGATCAAGTCCTTTCGAGTGCAGAGGTTCTTCACACACTTATTAACACAATTATTTACACACTTTTTAATACACGTTTATTAACACTGATGTGAACGGTTGGACAGCCGCGCAAAAACAGAGGCTGCTGCGGCGAGGCGCCTCTATTTATAGGTGTGAGAAATGGAGAAAGAGATAGATGATCGAGAGAGAAAGAGATAGGTCGAGAGATATAAAGAGAGATAGGGGGAAAGAGAGAGAGAGAGAGATAGATGGAGAGAGGGAGTTGAGAGAATTACAGAGGCATAAAAGAGATAGTGAGATACTGCTCTCGAATGAAATGTTCCAAACTTACATATGTAAACAGTACGAGTAAGATTTTTATCACAAGAATTCAGTCTCAAGCTGGAATCAATCAAATAATAAGGATAAAACCAATTCTTTATTTACTATTATCCTTGGCATTGTCATTTGTTAATTGAGGGGACATTAGTTTGACTGACTTTAATGAAGAAATAATTATAATTTCACAGTATACTCTTTCTACCTATTTCTCTGAGTTTCTTTCTTTCTCTGCCAATTTCGCTATATCTCACTATCTCTGGCAAACTCTTGCTCTATATCTTTCACTATGTCATGTTTCTCTACATTTCTGACTCGATCCGTTATTCTCTCTCTTTCTCTCCTTTTCTCTATCTCTCTCTATTAATTTTCTCTCGATCTATCTCTTTCACTTTCTCCATTTCTCACACCTATAAATAGAGGCATCTCTCCGTAACTTCCTCAGTCTTTCTGCGGCTTTCTACCCGTTAAAATCTGTGTTAATAATCGGGTTTTAAAAAGTGCGTAAATAATTGTGTTAATAACTTTGTGAAGAACCTCTGCACTCGAAATGACTAAATCAATCTCTGCCCCTGCTCTCTCTCACTGCCTTGGAACAGTTTTCTTCTGTCTGGATACCGTACTTAATTTATAAATATAATTTAGTATTTTTTGTGCAGAATCTCGTAGTATGTTCATACGGTACACTTATGGTCACTCTGAATACCTTCGTACCGTGTGTTTCGACTTTTCCAGGCCACAAAAAACCGAGTTTTTCCTGCAAAAAGTGCATTTGGCGCAAGGAAAATCTTCGATGTGGTCGCCCTAAGCCAGCAGCAAGATTGCATTTTCGAAATTTTCCGCCTGCAGCTGGCCGTGGACGTGCTTTGTATCCGTGGAGAACAGAGACGCAAAGGTTGGGACACCTACATCGCATCAGCATAAACCTACCCGAGTGTGTGTGTGTGTTGTTCCGTGTTAAGGTGGACCTGATTGCCTGTAAAATTTCATGTGTACCTTGATCCGCCCATGTTGGTTTAAAAACCCCACCATAAATCTGTTTTTAAATAATTAGATACAAGGAACTCCTCAATTTTTAATATCTTGAATACCTACCGAATGGTTGAGATTACTTGGCCTTTGACTATTTCGTTTTATTTTGAACTTGGTTTCTAATTAAAATTCTTGAAATTGATTAATTGCAGTAAATACATTTAAATAAATACATCGAATTCAGCGAATTTAGTCCTAACTATAGGTCCACCCCAAAGTCTATGGGTGTTCTTGAGTACAAGTGAACTGTGCGTGTGTTACATAGCGTGTCTGTGTGTGGGCGGTACTTATGTTGGTGGAGGAAAAGGAAATTAATCGAGGTTGTTTTTTTTTTTTTGCACCAGTGCCTTAAAAGGGACTTAAATAAAAACTGCCTCTCATCAACAATTGAACCATTTGTATAAACGTTTTTAAACGTTGCTTATCTTTTCATCCACTTATACTTTTGTTTGTGCAAAGTATAAATTTGCCCTGATTTCCCAATCGCTTTGATCTCATAATTTGGTAATGGGGTTTCCCCAAAAATATGAATTAAATTTATTGCTATTTCGCATCATTTTCTATGACAATTGAACTAAAACAGAGATGCCATAATTATTGTAACCTTTCTTCGTGTTATCCTCGCAGATAGACGCCGTGTGGGGTTGGGTTGCTTCCGGCCCGCTGCGCTTAGCAGCGAACAGAATGGGCGACCTGCCGGGCTCCACCGGCGGCGCTGGCGGTGTGGGCGGCGGTGCCGGTGGCGGGAGCGGGGGTCCCACCATCACGGGCGGAACGGGCATTAACTCAACGGCAGGCGGCGGCGGCTCCTCTGGCGGTTCCACAGGCCTCGACCGACCGCCGTCGCCCGCCCGCCTCTCGCACACTTCGGAGAAGCACCCGAAGGTCACACTCACGGAACTCAACATGCTGCGGCGCCATCGGGAGCTCTGCGACGTCGTGCTCAACGTGGGAGGGCGGAAGATATTCGCCCATCGAGTGATATTGTCCGCCTGCAGCTCCTACTTCTGTGCCATGTTCACCGGGGAGCTGGAGGAGTCACGCCAGACAGAGGTCACCATACGCGACATTGACGAGAACGCCATGGAGCTGCTCATTGACTTTTGCTACACCGCCCACATCATTGTCGAGGAGTCGAATGTCCAAACACTCCTGCCAGCCGCCTGCCTGCTGCAATTGGTTGAGATTCAGGACATATGCTGCGAGTTCCTCAAGCGGCAGCTAGACCCCACCAACTGCCTGGGCATTCGCGCCTTCGCCGACACACACTCCTGCCGCGAACTCCTGCGCATCGCCGACAAGTTCACGCAGCACAACTTCCAGGAGGTGATGGAGAGCGAGGAGTTCCTGCTGCTGCCAGTTGGCCAGCTGGTGGACATTATCTGCAGCGACGAGCTGAACGTGCGCTCCGAGGAGCAGGTCTTCAATGCGGTCATGTCCTGGCTGAAGTATAATGTCGCCGAGAGGCGACAGCACCTGGCACAGGTGAGGCGTTATTATCTATTATATAAAATTACAAAATAACGAAGGGATTATTGTGTTATTCAAGGTCCTCCAACACGTCCGTCTGCCGCTACTCTCTCCGAAGTTCCTTGTCGGCACTGTGGGCTCCGATCTCCTGGTGCGCAGCGACGAGGCTTGCCGGGATCTAGTGGACGAGGCCAAGAACTACCTCCTGCTGCCGCAGGAGCGGCCGCTAATGCAGGGCCCCCGCACTCGACCCCGCAAGCCGACGCGACGCGGCGAAGTGCTGTTCGCCGTGGGCGGATGGTGCTCCGGCGATGCCATCGCCTCTGTGGAGCGCTTCGATCCTCAGACCAACGACTGGAAAATGGTTGCTCCCATGAGCAAGCGTCGCTGCGGCGTCGGCGTGGCCGTTCTCAATGATCTGCTGTACGCGGTTGGAGGCCACGACGGGCAGAGCTACCTGAACAGCATCGAGCGGTATGATCCACAGACGAATCAATGGTCCTGCGATGTGGCACCGACCACTTCCTGCCGCACCAGCGTCGGTGTGGCGGTGCTCGATGGCTTCCTGTACGCGGTGGGCGGCCAGGATGGCGTCCAGTGCCTGAATCACGTGGAACGTTACGATCCCAAGGAGAACAAATGGTCTAAGGTGGCTCCCATGACCACACGTCGATTGGGCGTGGCCGTGGCCGTCCTAGGTGGCTTCCTCTATGCCATTGGTGGCTCCGATGGCCAGTGTCCGTTGAACACCGTTGAGCGATACGACCCCAGGTGGGTTTACTAGAAGTTAACCAATGTAGATACCTTAAATTGATCTAAAAATCTCTTTTCACAGACACAACAAATGGGTGGCCGTTAGCCCGATGTCGACGCGGCGCAAGCACCTGGGATGTGCCGTGTTTAATAACTACATTTATGCCGTTGGCGGGCGGGACGATTGCATGGAGCTCTCGTCCGCCGAACGCTACAATCCACTGACCAACACATGGAGCCCCATCGTGGCCATGACTTCGCGCCGCAGCGGGGTGAGTTGACCTGCGCCTAAAGCTATAAAATATATAATAATGATTAATAATTTGCACTCCCTTTCAGGTGGGCTTGGCCGTGGTTAATGGGCAGCTGTATGCCGTGGGAGGCTTCGATGGCTCAGCCTATCTAAAGACCATTGAAGTGTATGACCCGGAGACGAACCAATGGCGGCTGTGCGGCTGCATGAACTATCGCCGGCTGGGCGGCGGTGTGGGCGTTATGCGGGCACCTCAGACTGAGAACTATATGTGGTGCGAGAGCAGTTTTAAGCATCACCCTATTCCCCCAACCTAATCTCCATCCACTAACCATGCTTTGTTGTTTTGTCTCCAAATAACATGCTATCGAATGGCCAGGATACGCAAGGATTCTGTTGTCTGATGGGAGCAGCAGCCGTCGACGTTGCCCTCGCAAACGTTGCCGCCGCCGCATTTCTACTAACAAAATATCCGCAAGTCGAAGCCAAATCCAATCTCTCCCCGGCGTTGTCTGGCAGTATATAAAATCGGAATGTATTAATTGTTAATTGTTTATTGAGCGCGTTTGTTAGATAAGAACTAGTATTAAAGTCAGCATTGCCCCCTTTTCCGTTCATCCCCCTCACACACTCCTCATTCTCTACGTAATTATATAAGCTTCTACGGCAATTATTTATACAAACAAACAAAAATATCTAGATGTTGCTGGCTCAGTATTTCGTGGAAATCGCTAGCTCATAATCCATGCCTTCTCTCTCAAAAAAAAAAAACAAACAAAACACAGAATCAAATATTAAATATAGAAACGAATTCGATTTATTGTAAATCTTAAAACCCTGAGCTCTAGAGTCAAGTAACACAATTGGTATGAACAATATAAATTAGACCTAAGAAATAACTGAAGAAAGTGCGTCCGAAATTAAAAGGTGCAATATTTCGATCGACCAATTCTACTCAATTTAAGACCTTATGGTAACAAGATGAGTCAAGCGAATTATTCGTGCTGGCCTGGCATATTCTCAGAGAAATGCTTGCCTTATGATAATTCTAAAGTGTGAATCTTACGCATCTTATTATTATAAGGTCTTTGGACTCAATTCTGTATTTATTATTTTAAAATTGAAACTGATCAAATGGCAATGTCTTCGAAAATAAATAGCATGGTCAGTTGTAGTGAGTGTTCAGCTTATCAAGCTTAAAACCACTAAGCAAAAGATATATGCAACGTTAGGAGCTAGCCCAAAAAAAAACAAAAACACATTTCAAAATAGTAAAATTAAAAATTACACCTAAAGTCTACGCCTTAGACGTAAGATCAACATGTAAGCCTTTACCTTTTAATATTGTTACTCTTAGATGGTAAGCCAGCGCTGAATCCCGCGAAAGAACAGGGAACAACGTTTTTTTAAGAATATTAGTTATTGTTGAATCCAATTTTTTGACCCTCGAGCCGCACTCGAACTAATTTCTTTTGAGGAAATACTTCTCCCTCATTAACTCAACTTTTGTTTGTTGCCTTTTGACAGCTAAACACAGTCTTACATTATTTATTTTCCAAATTATTATATTATTTATTATACGCTTCTGTATCTCATTTAGTTTATTCTTAGACACTGTTGTTATTAAACCGAGCAAAATGGATGAATAACTTTGCTTCCAAATGATAAATAAGAATAGCATTTACGAAGGAAAAAAACCAAGCTTATTTATATTTTAGTATTAAGTGAATGGTGGAGCACACACACTTGCATGAACCCAGGACAAATATCCGCATACCACACACTAATAAACAATAACAATTTGTAGTTATATATGTATTGATTGGGAAACCAAAACCAACTTGCATAACGCAAAAAAAAGAGTAGAAAAAAAGTGTTAACAATGTGAAAGTGGATCGTAAACCCGTGCTAGGTGTAAGGATATACAAGTAATAACAATAAAAATATATCTAAACTAAAATAAAATGGAGTTTTAATGAAAAGTAAAAACTATACTGTCCTTTTTAATCTTGGAAACTTATTTTTTTTTGCAAATAATATAAAATGAAAACTATCGTTTTCAAATAGTCACCATAGCCGGGCACATCACCAAAACACTCGATAACTCAATCGATAAAAGTGTACAAGTAACCGGTCAGCTGTTCATTCTGGCGCTCTTTCCCTTCATTTGTCAAACGTAAATTTTGTGCATTCTGGCCATAAGCGATAAAAAATGTCTAAGGCTGGCGGGGATGTGCCGGCGCCGAGGAAGATCCTGGGCAGTGTGGAGTACATGCGGATTTGCCAGTTCATCAATGGCTACCATGGCCTGGCCATCGACTGCGAGTTCGAGCTGCGAAATCGGTTCTTCAAGGAAGTCGAGCCGATGGCCCTGACCTGTATCCTACAGTCGGAGCTCTCTAACCGGTCCCGGGGTCAGCACTGGAGAATCGAGCAGCGGGGCAAGAAGCTGCTGAATGCGTAAGGACTGTCGTAAAGTGAATCCTGCCAACAACTTCTTTTACCCAATGCTCTTTTTCTCAGTTTCGAAGATCAGAAAGAGCTTTACGACAACAATCTGCTTATTCAAATGGCCTGTGCCGAGGGAATAAATCCCGTTGCTGTCTGCCGGGCTCTGCTGCAAGAAAAGTACAAGCTGAAGCACAGAGCGCATCTCTCACGAATGCTCAAGCATCCACATCTCATCGATGACCCGCGGCTGGCGGCCAATGTCCAGCAGTGTATGATAAGCGATAATCAGGAGGGCCCCATTACGGATCTGCGCCGCCGTATTATGGGCGAGGAATACGAACTGAAGCTCAAGAAATTGGCCACGGAGGCCGGCATACATTTCTACGATGAACACGATCTCCGGCGCATGGGATATGACAAGACGCCGGACATTAAGATGATTCTGCCATTCCTCTACAAGGGCCAAGTGGTCAATTGGATCGAGAGCAAGGCCAATTTCGGGGATACCAAGGGGCACAAGTTCAACATTCAACAGCAGCTTCATAGCTACTGTAATCGGTAAGGATTTAACTGACTATCTATCATTACTCTTGTCGTTTTAAGTGAGACTCTGTCTTGTCAAAATGTGTTTCGCACAGCTTTGGTCCTGGCCTCATCATCTATTGGTTTGGCTATCACGTAGATACGCCCCACCTGCCAGACAATAACATTGGTATCACAGTATTAGCTGATTTTCCGGCCAAAGAGGATTTGGTTTTCATGCAGATTACTGAGGGGAAATCCCCGCTAGATGAAGCTGCAGCAATGCAAGTGGGATATAAAGAAACTGCGACTCCTGACAATGTCCTAAAGAAATCCTCATGAAAGCAGAGAACTGAAATGAATTCGGAGACACAGGAAAAATAGTTCTATTTTTCACTCTAAGTAACTTGAACGATATGTGTTTTTATACATGAACAACCAACCTAAGTTGCACGCTCATATTTGTAATTATTATTGTTAATAAGAGTATTGGAATGACGAAAATGCCTTGCATTTAAACTGTAGAATATAGACAATGCTGCAAAGCCAGTTACCTTTTTTTAACAGTTTTTTCTCTTTTTATTGTATTTATAAATTCTCATGTACATGATTTACTCAATTGTTTTATATAGTACAAAAAACATTGGTTTTTTTTCACAAAAATCGTATATAAAACTATAAAATCTTGTAATAATCGTTGTTTCAAAAAGAAAACCAAATCAAATATCAAAAACCTATCAGAGAGAGTCGTAATTATTGTTGTCTCTTGTCGTTGGATGGGCTAGCTAATAAAATAGGGAAATGAAAAACATTTTTACGATGCTATGCGGTAAAGTTGCTTTGTATTGTGTGGCCTTTTCATCGAACAATTGCATACTGTGTTAATTTCAATGTTTTTTGAGTAAAACTAAAACCAAAACCAAAAGTCAGCAGTGTGTGTAGACTAAAAATTCAGCTGCGATCCTTGCATTGGCAATCATATAATTATTCTTATTGTGTTTGTTGTTATCCACCACTCCTCCTTTGTCTTGATTGTTGCTGTTCTTGCTCGGGCTGATGTAAACTTATTGTTGCAAAGGTTTCGTACTTGGTAGGCAACTCCGACGATCTCCGTTCAGCTTGATATATGCATTAAAGTGTAAGCGCAGGGCGAGGTCAACCATCAGACGTCCTTAAGCTCCTCGGGCATGTCGTTCTTCGGATGCTTGTTCTCGAAATGCTGCTTATACGTCTTGGGGTCGGGCATTTGTGACTGAAATGGATAGGGGATCATTTTATTAGATTGTATTTTTGGGAAAAGTCTGCGAAGTTGATTTCCTAGCTAGCGGATCTAGGAAATACTTGCAAATATGTTTTTGTGTGGTATCGGCATGTACCTTTCCCACCTCTACCTCTTTTCTTTGGTTTAAAATAAGCTTTTAAACCAGATATAAGAAATATTCAAATTTACCAACCTTGATAAGATATTACCAATTTTTCTTACTGGAGTTTCTTATCAAGAATACATATAAGTTATCAGTTATGCTAGTTAATAGTTAGTTCAAAAAAAATTAATTCTTGACATTTACAATTTAAAATTAAACTTCTAGATTTCTCATTAATGCTTTATCTGTTAGGGAACTAAGAGTGTGACAAATACTAATTATTGTTTATCTGTGCACCAACCCGGGCTTTGGTAATTGTTGATAACAAGCTTTTTTAATAAAAATTCATATTTTACTTTTAAATATTTTCAAGAATGCTTATTAAATAGATAAGTTTAATTAATTTTGTTAAACATTTTCTAAAGAGTGTAGAGTTAAGAAAGTATTTTAAGATATAATTTTGACAGAAATTACAAAAAGAAAGCCGGAAACGGTGAAAAGTTGTTTAAGTGCGAAAGATAAAGCCAGGTTTTTAGTATCCTTTAATTGCCTTCCCCAATCGATTTCAATTTTACTATTAACTGGCTAAGCTTTGGTCTATCAGCTTACCTTGCACACGGCGCAGACATGGACGAGAGCCTTCTGGGCGGCCTTCTTCTGGTCGTTGGCGCTGTGGCCCTGCTGCTTCTTCATCTTCGCCTGCTTCTCGGCGGATTTCGCCTGCGATTGGATCTTCTGGTGCCCGCGTGCCATGGCTTTAGTAGTTGCTGTGTAACCAAACAAATAAAAGGGCAAGTTTAAGTGGAATTTTGCGCAAAAACCCCATTAATCAACGGTTTGTTTGTTTGTTTTTGCTTTTGTTGTTGTTGTTGGGCTTTAAACGGGATTTGCAACATAGGCAAAAGGAAGAGACGGAGACGGGCAGCTAGCGCAGTTACTTTCACCTTCTCGCCCGCACACACCCAAGCACCAAGCAGCCACAGCAGCAGCTGCTGGATAGATTATCTTCACAGGAAACGCGTTTTCGATTCACCGTCGA
Source organism: Drosophila tsacasi (assembly GCA_018904565.1). Lineage (NCBI taxonomy): Eukaryota > Metazoa > Arthropoda > Insecta > Diptera > Drosophilidae > Drosophila > Drosophila tsacasi. The sequence continues at coordinate 176,724 of JAEIHY010018683.1, forward strand.
TCGTAAATAGCGAAAACCAAACGTGACGCGACACTGTACTACAAGAACAACTACAACATTTCACCCCCACAAAAATGAAAATGTGGCTCTGCGACCACGTTCTCCCCCCGTTTTCCACCTTTCTCACCTAATTAAGTCAATTTAGTTGTGGGCGCCGATGCTAAATGCGGATGCTGCAGCCTTCTGGATTTTATTTCGGTACTCGGTGTGCCGAAATGTTTTTTGATTTGATATCCGAAACTATTGACGTTACGCTTTGGAAATTTAATAATTAGTCGAGTTTTGTTTCGTAGGGTTGTTGATAATATATCAAAATATCAATATATCGATATTTTTTCTAAAGATGATATATTTATATCACGAATTGTTGTTTGCCCAAATATCGAAATAGAGATATTTTTAATTAAATAACGAATTTAACGAATACATGAATTACAAGATTATCTGAGTATGCAAAAGCCCGCAAAAAAAATTATGAAAAATTCCAGAAAAACCAAATGGGCCTTTGGATCCCTTTTTGAACGCAAGTTCGACGGAAAACATCGATGTCTATCTTGTCGATGTTTTTAAAATATAAAAGCTGCATAAAAAAACATCGGAAAACAAAAAATATAAAAAATCTATGCATTGTACAATTTTGTAATAAATCAACAAAATCTTAATTCTAAATCTTTATTTATGTGTAACAAATGTAAACAGTACGCTTCTTCAGTATTCCTTTTAATATAAATATATTTTGTATGTAATATAAAAATTCTAAATAATAACAATTATAGCGCTTTCATTTTATTTATTTTGTTTGAGATTAATAATGGGATCAAAAAATATAACAATAATGCTTTCCAAGCAGCCTTCGTTTTCATTCTGTGTTTATTATTCCATTTTTGTAATTTTCACATGTAAATCCAGCTTAACATCGATATCAACACAAACATCTAAAAACTCTCGATGAATCGATGTTTTCAGCATAAATTGTGACCTTGTCGGTGGGATGAACAACTTTATCGAATGACGAGAAGAAGAATGGAGGAATTATCAAAGACAAAAGATATCGGCGGGATTTTTATAACGCCTTGATTTTTATGATTTATAATTTTCTTAGGCAGCTGTCGAATTTAACGATTTTTTTAAGGAAAAATAGTAGTTTCGAGGCAAAATATCCTATAATGCCATTTAAATAATTAAGAATATCAGGCAGACGCTAGAGATTGAAGGGGCTTCCCAGAGTAAAAATAAGCCATTATATTTCTGCGTACGACTATATATTTACTGTGTAAGTACTCCTGTTTAAAATATTGTGGTATTACTCGTTATTACAGCAATAAAAGATGGTGTTTTCGGCTACGCTTCGCTCACACTTCCATACACACGTTCTCGACTGAGCCTCCTGCCCCCGCTACAATTCACTCGTTAATGGATAACTAAACATATTTATGCTCTATTTAGATAGATATACACGTTATACGAAAATACTACAAATACAGTTAGCCAACTTGCTATGCTTAGGCTTAATTGAAAATAAACACGGGTACATAAGTTACTTTAGCCTGTCCTTGCTTGAAGGTTGTACTTTCGACTTAATTTTAGCGCTGAAATCAGTGGACGAGAAACAGAACTAGAGCCTAACTTAAACATAAACGAATTGGGTTCAATATTTGGTTTGGTTTTCAATTGTAAGTAATTAACAGCCATTGGAAGTGCGTGTTTTTGGGTTCTTTGTTGCGGATTTCGATGCTGGCGATGTACTCTCAGTGTTTTCTTGCTGGGACTACGAAACCAGTGCGTGGTGATAGTGCACTCGCTTTTGGCGACGCTTGGGCCGCGGCTTCAACTGTCCCCTATTCTGCTCAAGCCTTTCTTCTACTCCAACAGCGACTGCTCCGTGGAGAGTCACTGTGTAGGAGTGCAGGCAAATGACTGCTTCCACGTCGACGGCTCTCGATTCCCGACTGATACTGTGTGATGATGCTGGTGGTGGTGTGAAGGTGGCGCTGGAAGTAGCTACTGCTGCTGCTGGGTATTCCCGTTGAGCTTGTCAGGCGAAGGTCACCTGGTAGAAGAGCCACTCTTCCATGAAGGACGGCACAAAGGCCTTGGTGGTGGTGTACTTCACCTTGGGCCTTAGTAGGTCCAATTGCTCCTCAAACAGGCGCAGCTGCACCTTGCAGGTGGAGCCATTGCCGTGAGTCAGATACTTGCCGTCCGGCTTCAGCACCTTGAACGAGTGCTCGAAAATGGTGCGGATAAAGTCCCAGGTCTCGCCCACGGGTACATCCGTAATGGGGATATCTGTGAGGTCCCCGAACACGTAGTCGAACTTGCGGCCGTCGGCAATGAACTTCTTCAAATACTCCACGCAGTCGCCCACAATTATCTCGTACTGGTCGGTCTTGCGTTTCTCCAGCACGTCGCCACAGATGACGCTGAGGTACTTGTTGCACGCCTGCATCACAATCTCATCGATTTCGAGCATCACCACATGCTTGGGGTTCTCCTTGAGCAGCTCATACAACAGGGCTCCGTCTCCGCCGCCCAGAATGCATATCTCCTTGCCCTCGTAGTTTTCCACGCCGCGGCACATCAGAGTCTCGGTGTAAATCAAGTCGGATTCAGCAATGTCTGGGGGCAGCAGAAATATATAATATATGTAGGAGGATATAAAAAGATTCCTACTAAGAGGGGATTCTTAAGCTTTGACCTTTACAGAGCGACACAACCACCAATCGATTGGCAGCCTTGACACCCCCAGGCGAGTCTGTTTGTGTGTTGCTCCACTTACTTTGCAGCTCATCCAGCAGCAGCATGTTACCCAACGTCTTTGAGTGCATGATTTGAATCTTCTGGAAGGGCGACCTCGCCTCGTACACCACCTGGTCGATGTCGTACTCGATGATGCGCTCATCTGCGAAAGATTTAAATCGGATTAGGAGTGCCTCGGTAGCGGGAATAAATGGAAACTAATCAATAATAATACTGATTTTCTTTCAATTGTTAGGCGGAACATGCAAAGAAACTACTTGGCTAGAGAGAGAAAGAGTTAACAATCTAAAGGAGAACAAAATATAGAAAAGAGGACAGGCGGTAAAATTTGAAGACTGAACGGCGAATGACTGAAATGATCTATCATGCTGGGTGCGCCACTAGGAGAACTCTGAGAACATCAGCTCGATGGTGCTGCATACGCTCAACGAACGAACGACACACGATTGCACACTTTTCGGATGACATACAGCAGTAGCAGTAGAATGGGTAGTTGCTCTATGGTTGCAATATGGATTGAGATTGCGATTGCCTCTTACCTGACGACGGGAAATACCTGGAGACATCGCCGCGCTTCAGCGTCGGCAGTTTCTGCGACTTGATGCACTTTAGCTTGATCGCCAGGATCTTCTCCAGGCTCTTAGTCTCCTATTATTTTGTATATTTATTGATCGATATTGTTTGTTGTTGTTCGTGGTGGTGGTGGCGGTGTCGGAGGTGTTGTAGAAAGTTCAGGTACCAATTATGAGCGAGCGTAGAAACGAGAACGAGGCGGGGCAGGTGACACATGTGCGTTGGGGCGTAAAGTATTGGTCAATATTTTGTACACATTGATTCGCAGTTCGCGGCAATTTTGTTGTAATTTGGAATCCAGGAGATGGTGGCAGCGGTTGTTCATGATGGTCGATGATCGGTCGAGTTTCGATTGAATAGATATGAAAATAAAAAGTTTATTTCAAACAAAAATAATATCGAATAAGTGAGGGGGAAGCTAAAACAGCAGCAGCAATGTCAATTTAACTCTTGGAAATAATTGTAGAGGCAAGAGGAATGAAGAACTTCAGAATATCCACGGAGATACTTTTTCTTTTCTAAAGTAATGTCATTGTTTTCAGAAAATTAATCGCAACTCTTAAGCTTTTAACTTCTTTATATATTTAATTACAAATAATGAATCATTGTTCCTTTTAAGAGAGTGGTTAAGCTTCATGATACTCGTGCTGTTTATGGAATCGGAGAAATTACACCTGGCTATCCATCTCAAGTGCAATAGGAATGTATAAAGATAAAATTGACATCGCTGCTGGTAAAATAGGAAGACCGCCTGAAAGATTGGACAAAAACTAGCATGCAGGAAGAACGGGCTAGAGAAGTAATCCTCAACTAGGAGCAATGCCAGGAAGCTAACGTCATGGTCGGTGGGCGTGAGAATGTGCAGAGAGATTACAAGGCAGAGCGAATTTGGTTGTGGTCATGGCGATAAAGTGATTTTTTGTACAGAGCCCAAGATTCGGAGACCCAGTGGCCGGTGTCCAATTCTGGTGATGGTCATGAAGGTTTATCATTTCGTTTTGCGGTGGCGGCAATTGGAAATTCTAGTGGACAAACTGCACGGGGTGTTCTAGATTCTGCAGTGGAATTTTGAAAGAGAATTTCGTTTGTATGTTCAGTGAGTACGAGTAAGTAGAGATATATATATAGTTTGCATGTAGAAGAACTAGCAGGAACTAAACGGAATTCTGATTTTCATTGTGACTTCGATAAGTAAGTTCGACCAACCTGAGCTAGTCATGTATATGTCGATATATCCGCCGCGCTTAATCGGGGGCAAGTACTTGGACCGATCGCAACCGAATTTCTGCCGCAGAATCAGTTCCACAGTGCGCATGGTCTGCAACGGTAATTTCCATTTCTCATTCAGGTCCTTCTTCCAACAGTGCGATGAATAAATTAAAATAATGGAAGGTGACCTTCATTCCTTGGAACGGAAACTTTTCGAACGACCCACCCCACTCACACCAGACGACGACGACGATGGATACGACGACACAGGCAGCCCGCCCGGCCCAACAAGAACTATTTTTAGTCGAAATACTTGATACTTATGAAAAAGGAAAGTGAACAGAAGAACCAAAAAGGAATTTATAGCGGGCCAAATAAATATGCATGGACTGCTTTATTGAGAGTGCAGGCATGTATACGTACTTATTGCAAAATGGCAAACAAAAATATACGAAAAATTACAATAGAAGGCTCAACGACACACTCGGATTGCGAAATCGCTGAACTGAACCCTCACAGCAAACATTCGTAAACAGAGGACAGAAACCCGTTGCCGGCTAGATAAGGAAATTTCCGCGTTTATAAGACAGCAGCGTTCGCGATAATAAGATCTTTGGAAATTAAATTAAAATCTACACCGACTTAAATCAATATGATCATTTCCCAGGCAGTATTCTATAGAGGTGCACCTGTTTATTTCTGTTTAATATATGAGTCATATTTTGTAGTTTATAAGTTGCTGCATAATTTGTTGCGATTTCACAACACAATTTATGAAACAAAAAGATAAGTTTTTATTTTCTCTTTACTTAAATAAAGTAATATATAATATAACATTAAAATTTCCAAATAACCAATCAAGATTGGTTTAAACTGAACTAGAATATTTATATAACATATATAAAATAAATAAATAATAATAAAATGTACGTTAAAGTTGTTCCCATAACATTTTATTTCCTAATTTTATACACATTTGAAGTACAGATTTTGAAGCACCCCAATTGTAGTAAATTATGTTATAATTGTTTAACTAAACTAAAATTAAGAAATATATTTATACCATTTTTTAGTTTCTAATTTTGTGGTCGCAGTTGTTTGTATTTAATTTTATATTCATACATAGGCAGGTCTTCACTTTGTCGTTTAATTTGTGCAGCCAAACAAGTGACGAAATACAATTATAACAACGAAATAAAACATACCAGCCTGTAATATTTTAGGCAAATATTTTAAGTAAATGATGAGTGCCCTGCACTGCCTACCTAAAAGTTTCCGGACGGGCTCAATAGTTGTTGTATAAGAACAGCGCGCCTATGGGCGCATCACCAATCAATAGATCTCTGAAGCGGCCCCACGTGCGCCGCCCAAAATGCGGAGGTAACGAGACTGCGGACTGCGACGCCGGCGTCAAGTTAACCTATCAAAGCCTAGCTGGAGGAGGGCGGGCATATGTGTGTGTTCCCGAAGAGGTGTTAGATAATATAATAAAAGCAGGGGGCGACCGCAGACGGGGGCCTCTTGAGGCCAAGGACGCCAGGCCTGACCCTGACCAAGTGCCGGCTAGTTTCTGCATAAAAGGCGGGTGGAAGAGGAAAACGGGTCGGTCAAGAGCACGCGACGCACACCCCCGAACACACCGGCATATATTAACACTCGTGCATTGGCGCGGCATATAAGAGTGTGTGTGTGCGGGGAAAATCAATTGCGGCGGGTTTTGTGGAAAACCCTTCCTCAATTTTATCGTCAGAGACAAATACTGGCGGATAATTGTGGGGGAGGGAAGGGATGTTCGATGAAAATTCCACTTGTCGTACTTACGTCGAAGGAGATGCCATCCTTGCCGTCGGGCAGGAAGTACTCAACGTTGAGCGTCAGAAGACCGTGCTGGAAGATCCGGCAGGTAATCACGGTGTCCTTGTTCTCGTGCAGCACCGCAAAGTATCCGTTCTCCGGCGACTCCATCGAGTAGGCCAGCTCCAGCTGCGGGAAGACGTGCTCCAGCTCGTTGCGCAGGATCTTGGCTACCTCCAGGCGCTGTTTCTCGTCGCTGGTCTTGTCCTTGTCCAGCGTAAAGTCGAACAGTATTGTCTGAGCCGCCATGGTGTTCGCGTCCGCCGTAAACCCTTTTTAAAATCGCAAACCGCAAAAGATTAGTGATGTTCTGCCTTCCGATACACAACCGATTTATCTATCGGAGCGCGATAGAGCTAGTGTGGCAGCATTTTGTGTTAATGGCTTGCGATTTTCAGCTATCGCACGAAAATCACGGAATGAAATTCGCAAACTAAACGTTATTAAATCTGACAAATTCTAGATTCAAATATTTGCGCAAATTGAAAAATCATAGAGTAACTTCAATATAAGGAAAAATTTTTAAATTTAAGTACATTGCAAACACGATAAAAATAAAAATTCGATGTAGTTTATTAAACAAATTAAATAAAAAATATTAAAACAGTGACTTTCAAGAAGAAAATATGTACCTAACACCATATAAATAAAACTATTTACTTTAAATAATTATAAATATTGCTTATTAAACTAATATAAATTATATGGTCTGTAGGACCTTAACAATAACATACGAAAATAACTTATGCAAACAACTCTTATCGGAATAATACATTTTATAAAATTTGAATATATGTACATATGTTTAAATATTTTTGTTGTAGCCTTGATCCCCACAACCACTGATAACAATTTTTGGGGCATTGGGTTAACAAGCGGGTTCAGATATTTCTTTTATTTCCATTTGAATTAAGATTTTATTGCAAACACTGTTAATTAATTAAGGGCAAACGTTTAGTATCTATTTTTAATGATCAGGAACCGTTCGACTAATTGCTCGTGTTCATAAAACTTGGGAGAATTTATTAACTCATCCATTACGCCAAACAGCTCGCTCTCCTGAGCAATGGCTGCCGGACTCAGCTTGGCCTTCATCTGAGTAGCGCCCTCGACGAACTTTCTGTGGAGTTTCTTATCCTCCTTGGCAAATTCACTGGCTACTCCACGTGGACCCAGCATCCCAATAACATTAGCTTCAATTGAGGATGGAATTACCTGGGTCCGCAAATTTTCATAGACGTCCTGCAAACGCTTGACATGCTCTAACTTTTCCTGGTCAGAGCCTCGCTGACGGAGCTCCCTTCCACGGTTCGCGTACTCCTGGAGGTCTGCTGATGCGGGTCCACGTTCCTCTGCCGGCACACTTTGAACGATCTGCTCCACATAGTTAATGGTGATAGTCAGCATATTCTCAAACTGGATGCCTTGAAGAGTATCGAAATATTCGAAAAATTGGGCTATGATCCTGTTTTGCGGTTGGACCAGACTAGCACTGGCTAGGCTCTGTGGTTGTATTAGTTTTTAGAATGCAAAAGTACAAATAAGCAAAGAATCTACCAAAGTAGCCAGCGTAATGAAGAGCAGACAGCGCATCTTTACCAAATGCTTTGATTGAAATCTATTTTAGCGGAGTGCTTTTTGTGCTTTTATAGGCTTGGGTCTTATCACCGATCCACCAATATTATGATACAAGGAACATAAACATTTGCAATTAGTATACAGAAATATACTACTGATTAATACTATAAGAAGAGGTGATATATCTGACTATCAACAAATCCTACCTTATATTGGAGCAGGTATGTTTAATGTCATCTATTAAATTATATATTTTCTATATAAATTTATTTATTTTCAAAAATGTAACAGAAATAATTATTTTCTATCGATAACCGATAGTCGTCAGCCAACCATTGATTGCGATTGCACTAAAAGATTTAGTCGATAGTCCATGTTCCTCCCACCTCTATTAAATTGTTCCCTAAGGCAATCGTTTTTCGCGGTAAACAACTCTCGGAGGTGCTCGCCACCGCTTTAAATTACATAAATCGCGTACAAGAGGGCAGCATAGAGGCATCGGCGCCAGCAGGTACTGTGCGCGACGGGCGGGGGTAACCCCAGAAGCGGAATCTGTTCGCACCTGAACCTGAACTTGAATGTCGCGTGTTGTTGGTGCTTTTATGCTAGACGTAGGCCAACAAACAACAACAAGGCTGCTGGCGGCAACAATGGGCTGCTAATTATAAATCTCTCGATCCCAGAGAATCGGCAGACGGGTGCTCACTCAGTGCTGTCGTTGTCTTCGGTGATGTGTGGGCGCCGCAGCATGCCAATGTTGTTACGTCGTCGTCGTCGCCACGCCACCCTTCGTCCGAGAGCCACCCCCAAAGTGGCGGCAGTAACAATACGTTCGCGGGGGTGTCACCACAGCTATTGCCAAGTGTATTGATTTTTTGAATCCTTTCAGCTCCTGGCTCCAGGATCCCCAGGCGACTGCAGGTGAGCTAAGTGGAGTATACCCTTGGGCCGGCCACACGGCTAACCGTTTGCATACATTAAAAACTTGCAGCGCGGGCAAGCACGCAATCCTTGCCAGCAGGCGGCAGCACACCAATTAGCCAGATTTCTCGAGTACGTCATCGCCGGGCCCGAAATAATTTGCATTGCGGCGGCAAGCCAAGAGCAGGCCGGAGAGCAAAGTCGCATTTGCATTGTTCGATGACGTGCGGCACAACTATTAATACGGAGGCCGAGAATCACATCAACAAAAGGCACGGGCACGGGCACAGGCACAATGAATTCAGCTCGCGAGATCCGCCAGATAGCAGAAATTAACTTAACAAAGGCCTGCCCCACCGCGTGATGTCCGGTTAGCACCTTTATTTTGGGCACATTTTAAACTGGACTGATTAGAAGCAACGCCAGCATGCAGCACAGTTCGGCGGGCAGCGAGGAGCGGATAGCCAGCACCACCAGCAGCCCGCGATCCGGCCACAAGTCCGCTGGCTCGCTGTTCGGTTTGCTGAGCAAGCGGCCCAGCAAGGTAGAGCCGCATCCCATGACGCCCGAATCGCCAAGAGCGCATCAGAGACCCGTGTCTGCTTGCGGTCAGTACGACGTGAGCTTTGCCAAGTGCAATGCCGAGTCTTCGGGAAACCACCTGAACAACAACAGCAGCAGCAGCAACCACAAGAGCCAAACTCTGCCGCTGGAGAAGTCGCACAGCGGATTGATCAGCTTCCACCGGCGGACCAAACCGCCTGCCTCGAAGGGAAAGAATCACTCGCATCGCCACAGCACCGATGCGGGCTCCCAGAGTGATGGTGGCGCCGATGTGGTAATGCGACGCAAATCCCCCAAGCACCGCTCGCCGAACCACAACCGGTTTAGCCACCAGTTCAGCCTGTGCTGCAAGGCTGAAAAGAAGCCACTGACCCCACCGGTCACTGTGCGCTATAACTCCATACCGGATAGCAACAGTGTCCTGAGGCGGGATAACCTCTCCCTGAGCTGGAGCATGGTGGACAACAACTCGGTGTCGCTGCATTCCAGCGAGGGATCTTCGCAACGGCCGCGACCTTCGAGCGAGTGCGCAAGTGCCCCCGAGTCGCCGGTGGCCAGTAAAACGTTCTTTGCGCAGTGCAGCAGTGCGGCCGCCAATGCCTCGGTGACCAGAAGCGAGAGCCTGCAGCATCGGTCACCTATCAGACCCATGGCCGTGTCAGCCTGTCGTTCCCGACTGCGGCTGAAGCTTTTTCCGCCCGGACAGGAACTGCCGCCTTTGCACGCCGCCGAGGAGCCGGGAGATATAAAGAGAGCTACCACGCCGCAGCACATGTCTTCGCCCAATATTGCCACCCAGCCCGATGGAATCGAGCCGATGCAGGACCAGGCCGGGGTGCGTTTCATGTCCCACGAAAACATGACACTCCAACGACAAGGATCGGGCTCCAACCTGGCCCGCCAGACCCTGATGGCGGCGCACGCCCTGAACCTCATCCCAGCGGAGAAGGCGAGAGAACGGAGCTTCCTGGATGGCAGGCTGGGATCTACTTCGCTGCTCGGACCCAGCGAGCTGAGCCGCGTGTTGCCCCAGAAGGAGGTGACCATCTTTGTGGGCACGTGGAACATGAACGGACACAGTCCACCCAAGTAAGTCTTAAATATCGGAATAAAATCCATTAGATTTCTATTACCAATCAAAATCCCTTTTTTCAGACAGCTTAACGACTTTGTGCTGCCGCCGAATGTGGAGCATGTCCCCGACATTGTGGTGATGGGCACCCAGGAGTCCAGCCCGGATCGCTTCGAGTGGGAAGTTACGATACAGGAGACACTGGGACCGTCGCACGTACTCTTTCACTCGACGACACTGGGCACCCTCCACCTGGCTGTGTACATGCGGCGGGATCTCATCTGGTATTGCTCGGCGCCGGAGGATGCCTCGATGTCGGTGCGCACGGGATCCGCCTTTCGCACAAAGGGAGCGGTTGCCATATCCTTTTGCCTTTTCGGCACTTCCATGCTGTTTGTGACCTCGCATTTGACGGCGCACCAGCAGAAGGTGAAAGAGCGAGTATCGGACGTGAAGCGGATAATCAATGCCCTGGATCTGCCGCGGAATCTGCCGAATTTGCGGCACAAGAATAAGGATGTGACGCAGAACTTTGATAATGTCTTCTGGTGCGGTGATCTGAACTTCAGGCTGGGTGAGCCGCGCGAGAAGCTGCTAGAGTGGATACAGAACACCAAGTTCCCCCTGCCGTCGCATCTGCCGCATGGCTACATGCACACGGATCAGTTGTCCTCCGTGCTGGCCGATGGAGCCGCCTTTCGCGGGTTTATGGAGGCGAATATTACATTTCCACCTACGTATAAGTATGATCCGGGCAGCCAGAACTTTGACACCTCGTCGAAGCAGCGTGCGCCCGCCTATACGGACCGCATCCTCTACAAGTACCGCCAGATGCAGGGACTCGTCATCCGGCGACAGACCATTGTTCCGGGAGTGTCGACGCCAACGCAACCCTACGTCCAGTGTCTGCTTTACGACTCGGTGCCGTCGATAACCACCTCGGACCACAAGCCGGTTTGGGCGCTCTTCCGAACTCTAATCCGTGCCGGAACCGATGCGTAAGTTATTGTATTGATAATTGGTTTGTAAATCCTTTTTAATTATTATTTATTTTTAGAATACCCCTGGCTGCTGGCCTGTTCAGTCGCGATATTTACCTGGAGGGTATGCGACGACGCTTGAATAACCAATACAGCGGTGCCTCGGCCGTTTGTGTGCTGCAGTAAGCCAAAAAGAAGCTAAGCCAAGCTAGGAAGCGTGGTACTTCCTCAACCCCCAGTGGAATCTGTTTAGTCATTTACTGGAATCTCAGTGCTAGTCAAAGCTTGCCAACGGTTGTGCGACGCCTTTGTATTACCCCCGATTAGATTGTTAACTAGCGCGCTGTCGGATGCCGAAATAACGCGTTACCCTGCAATGCTGCGGTAGTTCGTAGGCGCTGCCTTTCGCCTCGAGGCCTTAGTCGTAATACGTTCCTTGTGAGATTATTGAATGCATATACTCAGCAGCAATTCTGTACCTCTACTCGAAAGCACAAGCTTAGTCCGTAGTTAAAATAAATCTGTTAGCGCAAACTAGTCAAATATTGAAGTGAAATCGAAAATGAATACTTTGAATCTGTAAGCTAATCTAGCATTAAATACACTATACAAATGTAGCGAAGGAGCCTTATTACTTGTTGAATACCCTAATATTTATCGTTAGCTTTATGTTATCTATTTATTATTTAGTTTGTACGAGAGTTATTGTTGGATTATCTATAGCAAAGTTGTTAGTTTTCATAATTTCCGATACCAAGTGAATTTTTAATTTGTTATAAGAAAGTCCTAAGTTTTTGTTTACTCTTATTAAACGATTAAACGGCTGACTTATCCGTTCCCCTGAATAAGTACAAAAAATTGCGATGGGAGGCACTCGACAAAAACAAAAGCTCGTATCGCCTCGTACTGCCGTGGGTCGTCGGGGGTAAGGCCACCCGTTTATTTCCCGAAAATGCGCCAAAAACGACCGGAAAGGCCAACACCATCCCTTTCCCCCTTCCCCGCGGACACACACACGCAAATATGTTAAACTTTTGACCAATTTCAACTTGAGTTGGTTGCCATCGGACACACTCCGGGGGCAGCAATTTATTGGATGGCGATTGGATAGCGCTTGATGGCCCTGCTGCAGTGGCACCGCCACTTGTGCACCATACAAGTGGCCTCGCGGTCTCCTACCTCCTGCTGTCCCACACCACCCATCCCACTTTGAATGCAACTCCGACCAAGCAGAGCTGGTGGCCATTTGTGGTTACGGACAGATGCGTGTGTGAGAGCTCGCAACGAGGGCTGATCGATGAGTGAAAATGGAAGAGTGAATTTGGAATCTTTAAGGTACGTAAAAAGCGTTGGTAGGTACATAAAGCTTGTAATTCAATCGAGTTTATTTGATTTCGATTTTCATTTATTTTAAACGAAACTTCTGAAGTCACAAACAAATATTTAATATCATAGTATTGAAATATGATAAAAAATGGCGGTGATGTAATTTGTTTCTTTTAATTTCGCAACTACTGTTATGTGATAGTCTCCTGATCTGGTTCGTTTCAGTTTTATATGCTACCTGCAATAGGAAGAATATGAATGATGCATTCAGAGAGACTAAGTTAATACTAATGAAGAATCTATACCTATATCTATTTTAAGGGGAAGTAATGCCTTGCTCTGTATGTTATATATGTATATCTTCGGTTGCTACCCTTTGGGTATCGGCTATAAGAGTAATTAATAACTAAGTTTCGCATTTAGCATTTCTGTTTGATTGATTTGATTATCTATAATTTGCCAATTTAATATGAGTAATATAAGGATGGCATGAATATTTATAAATAACATAAATATTATTTATTATTTATTTATAAGTAAACAATTTGATTTTAATTTTGATAATGTACTTAAATTTTAAAACGGAATATTAACCAATCCCACCTCGCATGCGTGGTTTTCCATCCCAGCGTATCAGCCACTTGTCCAAAATCCTTTTTCGAAAACGATTTTGAAGAAGCCGGTGATTAAATCGGCTCTGCCAGACGGACTCTATGCCGTTTGTACTCGTATTGGCCTTATCCGCGTTGTTGAGTGCCCCCCGATGGATACTGAGCTCTTTCGGGTTTGGAGAATTTGTTAAAAAAAAAATGATAAAAAATGGAAACAATTTCGAATGCAGTTTTTCCGCTGCGGTCAGCGGATGGCATTGTTTGGGCTGCTGCTGTTATTGTTTTTTCTGCCAGCACTGCTGTAATTCATAAAGTTTTTGGTGCATTGCATACTTTCTGGTTTGGCACGGGCATTGGCGCTGAAATTAGTTTGCCTCGGTTTGCGAAATAAAATTGCACTTGGCGCAATGGGGAAAAAAAAAAACGGAAGCTCATTTCCTTTTCCGTGCGAAGATTTAACCACAATATATGAAATTATATTAGCATCGCAGAGTCCGTATATAAAAACTATGCCCCTTCTGTCAGGGCCTGGGCCTGTGTCCGTGTCTGTGCCCTGCACATTAATATCCTGTGCGCATTCGTACGTGTTAATATGACTTTATGACTTCATATGTGTCCATATTTTTGTCGTCGCCGCTTCACACTAAAAAGTTTTATTGTTAGTTACGCTGCTGCCGCCATCAAAGCAACCATTTTCATTCACAGCGCCGGAGATGCAGAAATTATTAAAAATTTTCCCTACTCGTATCTCAGGCACTCGTTTGCACCGTCACAGACAGACTTTTACCACTTTTTTTCATATGTAAACGGGGAGGCGTCCTGGATGCATCACCGGGAGCCATGATGGATGCGAGTCCTTTGGGTGTCTTGCAATGGGAAACAGTGGGTCTAGGATTGGTTTCATTTTTATAGAAACTTATAACAGGATATTTAATAAATTATTTTAATATCTAGTTTTAGTCTTTTCTAGGCCAGTCTTTCATGTGAAAAAGTTAATTTAAGAAGTAAAATTTTTAATGCCAAAATGCGGCCCATTATATTTTAAGCCAGATCCTTGACGCACTCCTGGCTCCACATTAACGGCAGCTCCCATACGCTGTGGGCCCCCTTGGAGCATATGCTACCCTCTTGGAATATCCCCGGCATTCGGCGAAGCCACTTGAATGCTTATTGTACATTTCAAACAACTCTATTACGAATATTTTTCATATTTTCTTCGCAAGTGGGGCACGGAAAAAGTTAACATTAAAAGCGATGGCGGTGCCGAAAAGGCTGCCGGAGTGACTTTTTCGCGCGGATGGGTATGGGGGGCCAGTCAAAGCAACCAATTCGCATGCGGCACGTTACATTTTCGCAATAAAAAACGAGGACCGCTTTGCATGCATGCATCTGTAGGAGACTACGAATCCACTTGCTTCATCGGGGAGTGCGTGTGCAAAGGGGATGGCAAAAGTAATAAATGTACGTGCCGCACTAGCAACAACACCGGGAAAAGCGAAAAGGAAAAGCTCTCCCTTACACGCACACACTCGGGTGTAGACCAGGACCGTCTCGTGTCAATTTAGCACGAAAAAATAAAGAAACAACAGCTGAACGTCTGGTAACATACCCTTTAAATAGGGTAAAGAATCAAAAAACTAAGTAAACTATTTCCTGATTAAAACAATCAATAAGTTTATCTAACTCTCTTAAATTTTAACGCTGTTTGTTTTTGTTCAATTATTTAAAAGAATATTTATCTTTAAGGGTATAAAATATATTTAAATTGCTGCATCAAAGGTTTGAAAAAACATTAGGTAATATTATTTTTAAAAGGAAAAACAATAATAAAATACAGGATGCTTCCGTTTTCGCTTCCGTTGAAGCTTCGCACACGTCACGATAACGATGCATGCAGATGCAAAGTTACGAGAGTGAGTTGCAAAACGCGAGTCCTGGGAAGCGAGTAAATGTAATAAAAATAAACTACGACTACTATGGAACCCAGCACCCGCCATATTTTTAGCCATTCACATTTCGCATTCTATTTTCCCGGCACCCGTCTCACAATGCGAATTCTTATTTTAAGCTCTTTCTTACCCCCAGAAAAAGGACCTGGTGGAGGCGGAGTCTGCGGCGACGGGTCGCAAACGGCTTCGCACGCACCACTCTCGCGCTTGAAGTAGCTCTGGATTGTATAAAAGTAACCATAGCTACCATAATTTAATGAAAACATAATCTGCATTCAGAAAAAAAAGAAGAAAATCGCAGAGCTAACGCCAAAGCCAAAGCCCAAGTCGAGTCCGCGAATGGAGAGCCCTCGACAAAGAGAAGGATGCGGCAAGGATACACCGATATAAAATCGCATTAAATGGTGACGGGTCTATGTGGAGGGTCCTAAGGGATTTTTTTGGTAACCGACTTCCACTTCCTGATGCCAGATTGTATTAGCGATTTCCCGAGGTATTGGACATTGAACTATTGCCTGAAGTGCAAACCAATCATATGTGATTTTTAATAAATCTTGACATTTAAATTCTTATAGATATTAATTCCTAAAAAAAGGCAAAACTTTAATTCGAATCCAAACGAATATATTGATCTTTTTATGTCTTGTTTGTGTGTAAATAAATATACTGCCTCGTTGAAGAGATTCAATTATATTCACTTAAAATTTGTTAAATAATTTTTGTATAAAGTTATCCACAGAATTTATAAACTGAAAATAACTAGGAATTCAAAACTCTAAATGAAAAATATAAAATAAAATATAATGTAATCAAAAGAATTTATTGATACATATTCACCTTTCATGAAGACCAACAAAAATCAAGTTATTAAAAAGCGAATCCTGTTCCTACTTGCATACTTGCATGTATGAGAGAATTTTCTTTTTTTCTCATTTAAAATGTATGCTTTAAGTATGTGAAAGTATTTAAATGAAATCAGTAACTAAGCAATCGGTGGTAAAAATCATTTAAATATCGAATCCAATGGGGAACTCACATTCATACTCAACTTCCTCGAGCTCCATTTCCGGCAGTTCAAATATTGCTTTAACTATCCGATCCGCGAGGCCATTGTCAAGTATCTGGTTACGTTTTATTTCCTTCCAACCATTTTATTCAATTTTCCGTTTAATTTTTTCGCTGGCATTTCGGATGATTCTATGGCAGCTCCTTGTATTTGCGCTGGTACGACCAACAACTTGAGCAGCGACTTGAGTAGCTGGCAGCAAAGTTTCCTAGACAACTCCTTCAGGTCCGCGGAAAAGAAAGTCGAGGGACTGCTGGCTAAATATGCTTTAGCCTTTGCAGAATCAGCAAGGCGCAAAGGACCAAGGACCACTTGTGAATACGCTTTGATGTGCGCGGCAGTGTGCGTGAGTGTGACTGATGTCGAGATGGTGCGTTTTCCTCTTTTCCTTCTCATTCATTTTTTTTGTTTGTAAGTAGGTTGGGCCCTGCCTGGAATTATACCGAAACTCTCGCCATCCTTTTGTGCCTGGATATTTATTTATTTTGACTCGCGCTCTTCAAGTATTTCGTGAGTAGCGCAAAATACGCGCGCGAAATGTAATAAAAACATTTTTTCCGGCGGCTGCAGCCAACATCTTATTCTTCAGTATGCTGCAGTCGATTTCTAGTGGCGCCGCGGGCTCAACTTCTGGCTTTGAGCTACTGAACTCGCAGAGGCTGCTGCCAAAGTATCTACAAGATATTTTTAATACATGCTCGCGA